>UCOJ01000333.1:0-125988 GCA_900474305.1 Cecidostiba fungosa | reverse complement strand
TATATATATATATATATGTGTGTGTGTGTGTGTGTGTGTGTCTGTGTGTGTGTGTGTGTGTGTGTGTGTGTGTGTGTGTGTGTGTGTGTCGTTTAAAGCGACTCGTGAGTTTTGAGTGAAAGTCGCTCTAGTCTGTCGATGAAAAGACGGAAGGGGAGACGAGGCAAAATAGAGAGATGCGTATACAAAGAAAGAGAGACAGAGAGGCAGGAAGATACTGGTGATGTCGAGAGATGAGGAAAAGAATCGTGAAAACGGAGTATTTTTGAAAATTAGTTTGCCTGATTTGAAAGTGAACAGCGAAAGTTTTTGCTCTCAGCACAATAACCGTAAATTTACATTAGGAGTGAAGATACTCTGCAGCACCCGAAATTCCTGGTGCAACATATATAACAATATAACAAGCTACACACACAACAAAGCTATATACAGCAATCAGCAGACTTCAACGATGCGTAAAATCGAGCCGACACAACCCAAGAAGTCTTTGAAGCAAAGTGTATACGCGCACGCGCGCACTTGCAAGAGGCGAACACCCCAAAGTGCACAGAGCGCGAATTTTCAAAAAGAATACGTTAATTGAGCTTGAGACTGCTGCTGGATACGGGTATGTGTAACTGTTTCACACCGTCTGGCTTGTCTTTAAGTGCACGTATGTATGCCTGGTATTTCATGTGTTTATACAAATATAAAGCTCGTTCATATTCATCAGTATTTTGAAATAGAATCTCACTGAAAAACATCGGCATCATCATCCACGAGGATGACGAACGATAAAAGTGTAAATTTTTACTTCGAAGTAAGTGGAAAAGTTGCGCTCGACTGCGCAGCGTAACGGACAGTTTTAAAAAGTTCTTTCCCCTCCTCGCAACTGCTTTTGTCACTTTTCTCGACCCTTCGCGCCGGATATAATGGGATTAACATGTTTTTCGCTTCATATTTTTCCCGTCAACGAGAGAAAGAAGAAATACCAAACGCGAGAGTGTCCGAATACGAAAAAGTCATCTAGTTTAGCCTCGCGCGTCCCACTTACGAGTATATAAATAACCCAATATAAATCTCAATTCAAATGATTACATAAATGTTTTACCGCGTGTATCTCACTATCCTCAAGCGAATATTACATTCCCACGTACGAGTGTGTGTGTGTGTATACCCTCCGAGACACACATACAGCCTTTCCGTATCAAGGATTTCGGTATAATCACGAGAGAGTTGTGTATGTATATATATGTGAGCGCGTTGGAATGTTTATAACTCGCCGCTCGAAAAGCCCGGCAGCAACAGCTTCTCTCTCTCTCTCTCCGGCCACCGAAAAGCTGAAATTCCCAGTCGTCCTGCACGTGGCCCGTAGTTATGAGTACGTTCGTGTATATGTATATACATGTATATAATACACACGGCCCGACTGCTTCTCTCGCTCGCTCTGCTCGTTCTCCGGCAAAACAAGGGTTGAAGTTTATTAAGATTAAGGACTTCATTCGGAGTAATTCCCGCGGTTGGCTGGACGACTGTGAAAGAGAATGGTACTACTGGGGAGGGTGAGAGGTGTGTATATATATATATATAAGCCTATGAGTAAGCCAGGACTGCTGCTGCTGCTGTTGGCTCTGTGTATTATTATATTATGGGGAAAGCGATGATGTGCTTGCGAGCTCGCTTGCGTAACTCGTCAGTCTCGGCTATAACTATTACATCTCTGCGCGTGTACGCGAGCTGTGGCTAACAGCTATATTTCACATGTTTCTCTTTTTTCTCGTGATTTTACTGTGTGATGAATTTCGTGTTATTTTCAATCACTTCAATATAGCCGTACTCGAAAATTCTCTCCCTTCAAGCCATTATATCCGTTCAGGTCTAAATCCATCGAGCCGTCTATAACCATCGCGATGCATCCATCGTTCATTCCACGGCGCTTCGTCTTGTGGCCATAGCGCACGGTTCGTCCATCATCCAAATTGAGTAATAAGTCCCAGTCCGCCGCGGGACGCTGCCTCGAGCGCTTTTAAACTTAATCTCGGATATAGGAGGCCGCGGAGTTTCTCAGGGCTGCGGAGGCGTTTTATAACCCTTTTTTCGGACCGATGCTGCTGCTGTTGCCCGGGAAATCGTTCGAGCCGCAAATTGTCGGCCACAAGTGTGAGTGCGCATATTTTCAAGGGGATCTCTGGAAGAGTAGAGGGCTTTGGAGATTTCGAATGGAAAGGTCGCCGGTTTTCGGGAGTTTTCGTATGGTATAATTCTACTCTAATTACAGTACTTTCATTTCAGGATAGATTGTATTATTAAAAATACCCCATACCTACAAAGAGCGAGTAACCTTTAGTCACTCACATCTACGTGCGCTAGTATAAATTCCTTTAACAAGGTTTCACACACTATCATCCGCGCAAGAAGCTCTCTTCCAGAACTCCCTACTCGCAAATTGCGCTAGCTCACACCTAACGGAGCATAAGTGCTGCTTCCCTTTGAGGCGCGTCACACCTAACCCACTAAAATGTTTCACTCCCGAAAAAAGC
Organism: Cecidostiba fungosa; assembly: GCA_900474305.1. Classification (NCBI taxonomy): domain Eukaryota; kingdom Metazoa; phylum Arthropoda; class Insecta; order Hymenoptera; family Pteromalidae; genus Cecidostiba; species Cecidostiba fungosa. The sequence continues at coordinate 123,469 of UCOJ01000333.1, read as the reverse complement.
CAGTGTGATAACTCGATTCACATGCGCAGTGCAATTACCCGTGCACTTAGGCAGATACGACTTTGTCGATCGCGTAATAGTCAAGTTCGAGATGCGGCTCTTTCGAAAGCTGTAACTTCGTTAGCGAGCTTGACGCTGCAACCGCTCTCTCCCTCTCTCTCTCGAGTGGAGGGTTTTAGGTCACCCACAGAGATGCGAGCACGTTCAAGATGTAGTTCCGGCTGGCTGCATATACCTAGTGTGGTTTCGACGGTGTAAGGAGAAATTTTCGGAATTGATGCTTGTAATGACGATCGATAATTGAGATTCTTATAATACTCGAAGAAATATCGTCTCTAATGACAATGAGCATCAAAGCGACCGCACGAAAATCTGTGCCATTATATAAAGGGGCACAAAGTGCATCGTGGTCCTCTCCTATGTACGTACAGTCGGCCACTTAAACATTATCGTCGCTCGGATCCTTTGATACGCCGCGGAAGGAAGGAGGGATCCGGCTTGGTTTCGCCCGACTGCTGCTGCGGTTTCCTTCCATTTCATCGATACGCGCGACACTTGCCCGCCGTCGTTGTCGTCTTCTTCTCCGAGGCGAGCTTCTGTTCCTGCTTCTCGAGATGCTCATCAAAGCCTGTGTCTTCCTCTTCGTCGTCGTCGTCGTCGTTGTTGGGATGGCAATCGATGAGAGACGAGAGAGGGAAATTGAGGCGGAAGAGGTTCTTGAATTTGTTCATTGCCTTTTATACTTATTTGAATACTATTCACCGCTAATTATATATGCATTCAGCGAAAAGCATTCGTGAGTAGTTTTTCCATTGTGCGTTGCAAAAGCAATTAACTTCTTGTTCCGCCGTAATTCGAATTCATAAATGCGGTAAGTAGCTTACCCTCTCAAAATATCGCAAACAGTACCAAGCGAATTCAATTGAATTGCATTTCCTTCTCAACAAGCTGCTATTAATTTCAAGAATTATAAACAACATCTACCATCTTCGAATAAAGAATTTAAAAAACGCGAGCTAGTAAATCTCCTCCTTCTTAGCGCAACGAAATCAAGGGACGAAAGTCCTTTGAGAGATGCTGCGACTCTATAATCTTCGCAATCCGAGAGGAAAATTAGGATTTTATTAAGAAACTTGTCTCCCCAGCTTCTAAAAGGGAGAAGCCAGATCTGTCACTAGAGTAAGGGAAGTAAGCATCGGGGGCTGGTTGGAGCGTTTTTGAGGAAAAAGGAAGGTGCCAAGTCCTCGGGGGAGAAGGAGGACGAAAATCCCCCTTAGTTTCTTGCACTGACGGGACATGTCCTTCGGATAGCGTTGTCAGCCTTCCCATTCAGCTGCTGCTGCTGCTGCTATACCGTCTTGCGCTTCTTCATTCTCTTCGATCTCTTCCTTTCTCGCTGCTTTGATATTCCTTGGCGTCCTCTTTGCTTTTACTCCTTTTTCGGCTTCTTGGCTCCTGCCGATCGTACGGAGCTGTGTGTAGAGAAGCGTCGTTTTTACTTTCTTTTTTGTGTCTACCTTTTTGGGTCTTCTCGTGTACGAGCTAAAAGTATAGCGAACTTTTGAGAAAATGTCAATACTTTGCCACCGGAAGTTCTGCTAATACTATATTCTTGTTTGAAAAGAACTACTGTATAAATTCACAAACAGATTTTTTATTCGAGTATCTCAAAGCAAAATACTCTACCAACCAAGCAGTCCAGTAATAACTAAAGCTCGTGTCCTGGCCATAAGACGAGCCATAAAAATTCCAAGGGAGCGTGGGCCGCTGCAGTGAGAAAACAAATGACGATGGTACGAAAGTGGCCGAAGAAAAATACACCGTGCGGATGTATAAAGTAGGACAAGAAGCCGAGGAACAGCCGGTAGCTCGAGAGGGCCAGACGTTCCAGAAGGAGCGTACAGCAGGTATATATACACTATAGAAAGAGCGAAGGAGACAGAAGAGGGCTTGTCTGGCAAGAGGCGGTCGCTGTTTGGTATTCCGCGCGCTCTGGGCAAAATTTAATTTTTTGACTCCTCCTCTTGGCTGCTGCTGCTGCTTCTGAAGCCGATCCTCTCGAGGATAAAAGAGGGAACTTCGATGCGCCAAGCTGGAAATAATTGTCAATTAACTCGTCACCGGGGGGACGTAAGGACTGAACTCGAAAAAATTTATATATACGGACTCGCGTGCGCTTTTTGCGTGAGAGTAAACATGAATAACTCGCCGACGAGGGAGTTTCGCGCGTAATTACCGGATAATTCGCGGACCACTGCGTAAGCCTGCCATGAGAGAGAGAGAGAAAGGATAATTGATGCGATGAAGGCTCTGGCAGAGTGTTATTAGGTGGGCTTGGGAGAGTGAGACGTGAAAAGGACGTTTTGCTGGGTTGAAAACGAGCTACTTTGAGGATTGAATATTTGATAAGGGCCTTTTTTTCGGAAGAGGGTGCAGCAGCTATTCATTAGGAAATGTGAGCCGAGGAACAAAAGTTTTTGTGGTGTTTTCAAAAAGCTTTCTGAAGGAAATTTTCAACATACCTTCTTTTTAAATTATTTTTTGCGAAAAGCTCACAAAAGCATGGATTAAATCTCATTATCACTCAAGTCTAAACAATAATTACACCGCATCCATTATCTCTAAAACAATGAACACACATTCGTTTCCCTTTAAAAATAGCAACAAAAACCCCTCAAAAGAGAGCGCCCTTCCATTGAACAAAGAAGCCCGAAAACAAAACCGCACGAGTCCAGCCCATCATCAAGCTCGTCTGATCCCTGCCTCAAACGCCGAGCCATTCCTCTGATTACCATATCCAACGCAGCCCTACACACACACACACACACATATATAGCTCATCTCCACGCAGTCGCCGCCACCGCAGAACACGATCCCATATCGAAATCGACGGCATTGTCCCAGGGAAAGCTGCAGCCGCTTTGCTTTGACCAAAGCTCCGGCTTTATAGACGTCAGCGACAACACACGCAGGAGCTTGCAGTAGTAGCGCGCAGAGCTATTCCCTCTGCGCTCTCAGCCCTGAGAGACTCTCCTGTGGGTGGGGTTATGGCCGCAGATTGATTGACGGAGAGAGAGAGAGAGGTTCTCGATTATTTTCGCGATGCGTGTGTTTACCCGAGAGTGTTGGGGAGGGGGGTGGATTGTGTGCGGATCTCGCCTTTCCCCCCTCCCCCAGTTACTGCTTCTCTGTTGTGCGTATAGCGTGACGGACAGCCGCTAAGCGTCGTCTAATCAACGCCGCGGTACCAAGTAGGTAGAGGCTGTGTTTGTCTATCTCTTGGGCTATTCTCTACGCGTGATTTGGAGGTTATTGCGGTTGGATCATGTGGACAGGTCAATCTCACGGAATGATAATTTCTTTTTTTAGAATAAATTTAATTTCAAGCTTTTTTTAGCGGGAATTTTGAATTCGACTGATGGACGACGAAGGTGGTTATAATTAGTTTTCAGCCGCAGATTAGTCGAGAGTTTAATTATTGGAGACAAATTAATAGGCTTATATAGTACCGTGGATGATTGAAATCAGTTAATTATCAGCAAAAACGAAGCTCGAATAAATCACGTATTCTCGATCCTATCACAATGATTGACTATATATACCCAGCAGCATCCGCTTTCAATATATTTATATACGAGCTGCATTATTTCTTCTCCGCTCGTCAATCATCATACTCCCCCAAGGCAGCATTGAAGAATATGGAAAAATTGCAGCAACACCACCAACACAAGCTGTGCATTATTAAAAGTATTTGCTCGGAGACACTCGACATATTGTCCCCCGCGCTCGACATCTCGATTCCCTATCGCGACAGAGACGAACGTATTCGCGGACAGCAGTACTGCCGCGTCGTTCCGACGTCAATCTTTCGCGAAATCCCGCCACTAGACGACACTTCATTCGCTTGTCGATAACAAACCGTTTCCTCCCCCCTTGTTTTCTTCCCTCTTCTCTCATCCCTCTATATATCTGTATATATATCCGGAACAGCTGTCAGCGACGGCAGCGCCTCGATTTTCGAGAGGCTTCGATTTTCCAAACTCGGGACCACTCGACGTCGTTCTCTATCTCTTCGTGTATACAGCTATGTGTGTGTGTGTGGAACGGACGGACGCGAGGATATCCATCCGTCATTAGCTCTTCATCGTCCATCGACTTCGTCGCGCGAGAAGAGGCTGTCCGCTGTCCGTGACACACGAGTCACGGATATAGATAGTCCTTGTGGCCGCAGCGGTGCTCGAGAGATCCTCGGCGATGGCAGATGATATACCGTTCTAGTGCGTATGCGGATTTTTAATTGGATTTTCGTGAAATTGCTTTTTCTCTTGTTTTATTACGTGGAAAATAGCGCTTTTTGTTTAATTAATTTTTGGATACCTGATATTGTATACTGTTTTACGTTTCCCCGCTAATTGTTTTTACAGGGAAAATTGTAAACAATAGTTTCTTATCGAAGCTTGATCAAAAAATTCGATATTGAAATATAACATTGATTATAGAGTTTTTAATTTAAAATTTCATACTATTGCATCCAATAAATTCCAAGAAATCTCGCTATTTCCACTCTGTCCGCATCGACAGAACACTTCTAAAATCTTTACAGCGAAGCCAAGAACCTCCCGCATTCGAGCAGTAGCGAATATTCTCGACTTACGAGAAGCTCGCAAATCGAGCAGACACAAGCGCGAGCGCGTGCGTCCTCCTTTTCCTGCGCTCCGAGCGAATCTCGATAATGCCCGGGGATAACCCGCAGTACATCAGAGCGAATCAGTCGCGCTTCTCTCTCTCTGCATGGAAAATGAAAAAATACGATATCGTCGTCTCCCGGCCCCGATTCAGAGCTGCCATTCGTCATTCTCCTTATTCGGCTTCGCGTTCTAATGGTCGAGAGCGAATCCCCGGGAAATTGCCGGCGATAACCGTATTTCCTCATCGACGCGGGGCCCGATGACGCAGCGACGGCTGATTCTTCCCGCGTATAGCGACGAATTTATCAGACGCTATCGTATATAATATATGTACACGTCGTCGTCGCTTTAACGGCCGCCGTTTCTGGGCGAGCTTTCTTCTGTGGGTACTTTGCGTATAGAGGCTCAATTGAGAGTTAACGTTCCGACTGATTTGTGGGCGATGGTGGTGGGATATATGGATGTTTCGACTGAATTTTATTATACTGTTTGTTTTATACTAAAATATAATCAATAGTTTTATCAAAAATGCAGCTTTGAAACTCGAATAATAACCGTTACATTGAATTCGAATACACAACTGTTATTGTTTAGTTTACAATTTACATCATTATGATCTGAACTTTTATTTTATTATTCTCAAAAACTAACGGCCATCGTCAACTTGACTACCTACAATCCGCGAATTCGAATTCGCTTATTATTATTAAATCGATATCCCTTTGCGAATTCCAAACCGCGCACTACGCACAAAAGCATCATTTATACGTGGCCCATTAAAAGCATCCGCGAAATTTAGCGGAAAATCCGCAATAAATGTAGATGCAAAGGGTTATAAAATTGTAGCCTCCCCATACACCGATCGTGTACAGACAACACACACACACACACACATACACACAAGCCGATCTTTCGCCCCGGCTGACAGTATAATGACCCACGCTACTTAAAATACTCGGTCCGAAGTTTATTGCCGCTGTCACGGGAAGCGATTCGTTACCAACTAGGCACTACCACGAGAGTGCTATATACACTCGACTTCTCGGCAATTATTTTCGCTTCGTCTCTCCACTCGCTATTTTTGACTCGCACCGCCTCGCCGGAAATTATGCCTATACGAGAGCTGAACAGTGATATAAATCATCCGAAAACACAGCGTTATTATTATATACCTCGAATCATTGTAAAATCAATCGTTGAGCTGAGAAAAAAAATCGTCTTCGAATTCATCACTGTCCGATATCGCTTGCGGCGCGCAAAACCATGCATCCATCTTCGGACGCGCGCATCACATACTTTTCAGTTTCCGGCGCGCCACTACTACTACTAGTCCCTCGTAGAAAAAGCACAGTATGGACGGCGAGAAGGATATATTCGCGCTTTTTGTCGCTCGAGCGCTCGATTTTCCGGCTTTTTTTCTCACTATATACAACGGAGGGGGAGAAATCGAGCCCCGAGTCTCGCCTCTTGTTACGCGAGCGCCGATGGCAGTGATGGATACCGAGCTTAATAGTTGTCCGTTCTCTTGGAACACGCTTCCGGGATAGAGGTCCTTCTGACGCCGCGAGCGAGCGGTCATTGTAAGCGAGAGCTTCGCCTCCGGCGTAATACTTGTAGTGGTGCAGTGTATATATAGTTTGGAGATTTGTGTGTGTGAGTCGTTGTGGGTTAATTCGTTTTCTTTTTCTTTTGCGAACGGGACACACTTGTGTTTGGATTTGTAGGTATTGAGAGAATGCTGATGGAACGGATTCACGCTGTGAGGAAAGCTTTTCTTCATTATGCTTTTTTTAGTTCCTCTTGGTGTGATCGGGTTTTAAACCGCTTGTTTGAAAAAGCTTTTTAAAGTTATCTAAACTTGCGAATCGCGATTTTCTTTCAAGTAATAATGCTGTGTTTATACCTATAATCACTTCAACTAAAAAGTCAACACCGTAGATAAAAATTGTGGCATTTAAAAACTCTCGCAAATCAAATTACCATTCAATGTAATTCGTGCCGCGCAGTCTTCGTTTTTTCATTCTCGCATACATCGCACCCGGCGAGAATCGACATCAGAGTCAGAAGCAAGAATCGGAGCGAGACGAATACGATCCGCACAGCAGCAGCAGCACAAAAAGATCGCGTCGTCGCGAGATAAGAACACGAGTCTCGGCAAAAAGGGCTCATTTAAAAACATTGCTTCGAGTCGAAGAGCAACGCGCGAATCCCCCGTTTTTTTTCTCTCTTCGCTCGGCTCGTTCCTTCCTTTTTCCGTTTCGAAAAAGCTGAGGGTAAATAAGAAGGTAGGCGGTCTGTGTGTATTTTGAATTTAGCGCGGGAAAGAGAGAGAGAGATATGGCGCCGACTGAATAGTAATGCAGTCTGGTCTCGGGATTTTTGCGAGTTTGCTCTATATTCGGAGACGCGCGCTCTTTTGAGTCTAGGTGAAAAGTGTATTTGCGTATTGTCTCGCCGTGTGTGGGCTTGGTTATGAGAAGCGAATAAAATTTTCCATTGATATTTTATTCCGTCACCGGAAACTCTCTGACGTATATACATAAAACGTTATACAAATGAAGCTATCGCGTGGCATAATTTATCAGGTGTAATAATAAATAGCTAAGCCGTTATGCTATAAATTCAAAAAAATAAATCTCCGGAATAACGGTCGATTCCTCCCCGCATCCCAATAATTCCTCAAAATTTACACTCCTCTTCGGCTCTATGCAAAAATACATCTCAATCTTACCACGTCGTTCGTAAAAACAGCCCTCCCTCTCTCTCTCTCTCTCTCTCTTCATGGTACGTGACTTTTTCACCGGCAGCGCTCGATACAGACATAAACTATAACGGCGTAAGCTGCAGCTGCAATATCGATAATTTTTTCGCTCGCCGAGAGAAAAATTTCGCCCGGCCTCCCTTTTTATCGCTTATTGAAAAATCGTGTATAACGGCAGTGGCGCACGTGCGCCCACCGCCAGAAATAATAAAAAGCTCGAGTCGTCGTCGTCGTCCATCCTTTTCGAGGGTCCGTGCGACAATGGTCTACATATATAAAACACCACGTAGTGAGTCTCGCCTTATCTCAATACGTCTCGATCCCAAAGCTCAATGCCTTGACGAATGCGCAGCCATTTCGCACCTCGTCCTTGCATTCTCTACTTTTCTTTCTTCCTATGCGTCTATTCTAGCTACTGCTTTATCAGGACGATATCGCTCACCGTGTATCCGGGAGCTTTTTTGTGTGTCCCTATATATTCTCCCGGCGTGTTTTTACGCGCCCCCGAGACGTGATCTCGAGCCTGTGTATGTGTATATATAGCGAGAGTACAATGTTCCGGAATTCTCTCGGAGCCGGATGCAGCCCGAGAACAGAAGTCCATCCGTCTTACTTTTATTAACTACTACTGCTGCGCTGGACGCCGTGGTTGTGTGTTATAGAGTTTGAGAAAGAGCTTTTTGCGCTATCGACTCGGAGCTTCTATAGAATGTAGCCTTTCGATCAGGATTTGAATTCACGTGGTACGATGTCTGACCATACAAGGCGATATCTACTTAAAATATTCTTCTTTCCGTAACATCTATCGGTTAGGTAAATTTGCTGCAGCAAAAATCACGTATCGATCCCCTATTCCAATTTCAATAACAAACCAAAGCCAGCGCTAATTTCCATAATTAAATTTCATCTCCTTCAGTAGATCCCGACCTCAAAAATCTCCTGGCTTCCAACAAAAGCCTTCAAGATGATCCCGCCTGTATCATCTTGGTCGTATCGCGCAGAGGCTCTCGCCGGGACTAAATCTTCTTCGGGGATGAATTTCAAATTTTCCGCTCGCCCAACTATCTCTCTCCCTCCCTCGAAACGCGCAAGGAAACTCGCTGTACGCGTTGCAGCAGCTTAATTGCCAATTGATCGCGAATCCGCGGCTAATCTAATATCCCGAGACCGAGCGGCTGATCGATATTACACAGGACTATATATATGTACACAGGGCTGTAATCTACGGTGGGATAAGATCCGGAATTAGGCGGCGAATTTTGCAAGCGAGTGTGTGCTACTCTCAAAAAATCGACTTTGACATGATCACGGATTAATTGGATTGGAGATAGTTGATAGATTGTTGCTGTGCTGGCGTAAAGTTCGAGGCAGAGGAATTTCATCAGGCTGCCGAAGGTATATAGGAATTACGAATTTGACTGTAAAAATCTGAAAACTTCGCCGAAAAAAAAGGAAGATATAAGCGCAGGCCGAGGGGAAAAAAAATTCACGGCAACATCGGATTTTCAAAGTCATTCTGGCAGGGACGTAACGTCGTCGTAAAGTCCGAAGAGCTGGAGCGAGACGGCGCCGAAAAACTCGTAGAACGCGCGCGAGCTGCACAGCCATCCAGCTTTTACAGGAGGTATAGTGGCATCGTTGCGTCGGAGGAAGACAGAAAGATCAGCTGGTTCTCACTGATTTACACCGAGTCGTTAAAGCGAGCTATATGTATACATATATATACCGCTTTCTCGAGGTATACACGTACGTGGTAGACGATATACGCTGCATGTATAGGGATGGATGTATAAGCTGAAATTACACTTTGTTCACTGCAAGCGTATCTTTGATGTCGTTTTTATACTCATGAAAAGTATTAAATAATAATTCTTCTCGGTAAAGCATTGAAATGAAAATCATTAACGCAAAAACACTTTTAATACAACAGAACACATATAACCAGCTGCAAGCATGAAACTCATCGCATCTCTCTGAAAGACAAACATTACACAGCTGTACACCAAAGGCAGGAACATTATATCTTCACGCCCATATACGCAGATAAACAAGCACAAGCTCCTTTGTACCTCGCGTTTACGAGTTAGCATAGCTCTCCGAAAAGCATCGAAAAGATACGCTGCGTCCAACATCGTGTGGTGCTAAATCCTCACCACCAGCAACAGCAGCAACAACAACAACGAGCTCACACTATACAGCCGACTATCTGCGGCTCGCAGCAGTCGGCTATATCGTCGTTACCTTCATCTCGGCGCTCCGAGTAATGAACGTAAACGCGTTTACGCGCAGCCGAACGAGTGTAGCGCGAGCGTACTATCTCATAGCACGACGAGCCCAAACGAACTTAAGCGGACGGCGACGTTGTGTGGATCCTTGCCTATGGCTCCCAAGCCTATGAATACCGGATTTTAGTGTGGCTCCACCGACGACGCCGGCCTCTAAGCCTTAATTAGACGCGGGGATCGGCGATAAATGCCTTTACGAGCCAATCGAAAGCGACCCTTTGTCCCTTTCCCTATCTCACTCTGTAGGCCTATGCGAATGTGCAAGAGGTATGCTATGGATTCGGGAGATAGTTTATACGCTTGCGTGTGCGATGGAATTTTGGAGAGAATTTACGGGGAGTTATTATTCGCGGCTGCGAAGATTTTCAAAGTTTTTTTATTGGGTATTATGTAATAATAATAGTAATACAGAGCTCAACGAATAAAAAGCTGCGTGTCTGTGAAACATTTTCCAAAAACAAAGTGTAGCCGAATGACTCTAAAAGCTCGTCTGCGATGTGTTCATTCCAACGACCTACATAGCAGAGCGAGAGTAATTTTTTTGAATTTCCCTTTCAGTGCAATTCAAAAGAATGGTCGAAATTTTTTCGCACTTCCCTCGCGCGCGCAGAGAGAACGACTCTTTCGCAGTGCGATAAAATCTCATTCTTGAGAGATAATATTCTGACTTGGCTACTGAAATAAAAACTTTTAGCCGTGCGCTTTAAAGAGACTTCGCATATTGCCCGGAGGCAATTGTCGGAGCCGTCACTCTAGAAAACTTGTTTGTACTTCGTCAGAACGATAAACACTACTTGTGTGTCTGAATAAAATTTCAAGTGAAGAGGGCGCTTAGTTTTCACGAGTATTTTCTCAACGTTTATAGAAACCTTCGAGCTTAAAAGCACATTTTCAAAACAAAAATCAACTTTATCTTTCTTCCTTCAAAAAAAAAAAAAAAATATCACAACAACACGTATATCTAAAACACCGAAAGCTCAGCATTAAAACCGGCGCAGCGACAATAAGCCGTAACTGCCTGTGTCCGCGCGAAAAGTTGCGACAACAGCAACGAGCAGCCGTTAAACTCACGAGGTGGTGTCCACGAGCTTAATATGCATGCTTTCGCCGGAAAATTTCGCAAGCTCGATTTCCGCGCTTGAGTTTTACTGGCTTTATAGATCTCGCGAGAGACAAGCGTCGGGCTAAGTTTTAATGAAGAATCCATCATGTCGCGAGGAAGAGGCGTTATTGCCGTAAGCTGTCGCGACGTCGTTGTCAGCGCTGTTGTTCTTGTTCTTGTTGTTGTTGGATTTAATATCGTGCGAGTTTGCAGGTGATGGCAGTCACGGGGATTCGCGCTTTAAACTTTCACGTGGGAGGGTGATATGATTTTTTTTTTTCGGGAGGAAACTGTTTGAGTTAGATATTGGATAAGTTGTCTGAGTATAGGATTAGTTGTTAGGAGTTATAAAATATACATAAATAAGTCTTTCTTTGAAAATAGAACCGCGAAAAAAGCTCTCAAATGCGAAATTTTAACAGCTTTCAAGCTCACTTAAATCAAGCTTTCGGTACGTCTAGCACTTATACATGTCTGAATAGCGGCTGAAGATCTGTGTCGGTGATAGAAGGTGACGGGCTGAGAAGCGATTCACAGGAAGCATGAATAGCGAATATTCTTGGCCGTCTGCACTTCGACACTGCAAGCTTTTGACTTCCAAAAAACATTTCTCTTTTTACTTCAGCATCTTCCTTACAAATTTATCAAATGTGTACAACAGCGAAAAGGAAACGAAATATCGTCGACAGTATCAGTATCTCGAAATCTCTCAAATGCTACGTAGTAACCACTATGAGGAATCTCGAGCTTGCGCATTCCGAGACGACCGACCGGGTCCGTAGCTTACACCGCGTGGCTTTTGCGCCTCGCCACGAATTACGGTTCCTGCTCGTTAAACTTTCAGAAGAGCGCGGCGTCACTGCCGATCCGCGCGTTCTCCTGAAAAGTAAATGAGGATGCAGAGCCGCGGCTGGAAAAAGCTCTGTGCGGTTGCTCTCGTTGGTTCATAACGAGTTTCCAGAAAGTTTTTTTTCTGCGTTTTTAGGGGCTTCGAGAGTTGTTGTTCTGGGTGTATAATTGTGACGTAATGAAGGAGGCACTCCTCTGTGGAGAGTATGTTTTAGGAGGAGTTTGAATCAATGTTTGAAGGTGATGGTTCCAAGACTGTTTGGGATAGAAATGGGGAGGGATTTACTAGATTAAAGAGGTTAGAAAGAAGGTTAATTATAATTCAAAATGAAGGATATATTTGTATTTCGTTACAATATTACTTTATCGATAATTATTAAATCAGATCCATTCGGATGTCGGTAAATATTCACGTTATCCTAACTATACTTATACCTCGAATCAGAATAGTATACCATTAGTTTGATAAATATAAGCGATTGAAACGTAACTTCTCAAAATCGCATCGAAAGGGAAATAAATTCTGCTTGCCGCTGCAGCTACAAACTTTATTGCGACGTATTTGAATCTTGCTGCAATACACAGTACGCGTTTATCACGTACGCTCGTAAAATTTTTCCCATATCGCTTCGACTCCCCCCCATCGTTATTCAATACTTGGAATCTAAATATATCCTTCACTGCTTTCAATTTTCTCGAAAACCATCCATAATAAAATCCAAAAAAGCAAACAAAAATTGGACCATCAATACAAGCTTTCGAAATGCCTCTCTCTAAACACAACCATTACCAGGTGATCTTGTAAGCCCAGAGGACCGCAACAGGCGAAATAGCCGAGAGAGCAACTGCATATCCTGGAAACTATCAATTCATACGAGCGACGTATCATCTGTATATCTCACAGAGCTCCTTCACTCCACCTCCTCAGTTCGTGGTACACGCGCGAGGGCCGCTAAATCCGCGCTACATCAATTCCGGACTGCCGGGAGCTAACCCATCAAATCCGGTAGTTGCCGCATTAACAGCAGCCGTATCGCTTTGATTGTCTTGGTCTTGCCGCGCGAATATCCCTATTCCTATAAGCTTTGCTCCTTCAAATCGAAAGGAGAGCTTTTTGAAGACACAGCCGCACGAGGCAATTAGTCGCTGCGGCAAATTACTTTCGATTAGCTACGGGATCTCGTGCGGGTTCGAGCTCGTAAAGCATATCGTCGGGTGGTGGTGGGTGGCTGACTGCTTGTTAGGGACGACCTGCACTTGACTCGCTCTGGATGTGGCAGTGGAGTGATGGTTTGACTGGTGTGTGGTTTGTGTTTTATGACCAGTGGGTTTGAGTTTAATTGTGTGTTATGTATGTTACTTTAATTGCAGTATTCGTATATGCCTAATTGTTAAGCGTTATTCAAATTAAAACGTGAAATGTTGAAGGAAAAATTTGACTCCCACACAAGTATTCACTATAGCATCGCACACGTCGAAATAGCATCACAATACTGAGCTCTGCGTCGAAAATTGTTTCTACCTAATACTTACGCAACCTTTCGCCTCGAGAGAACTCACTAGCACGAGCTGGTTCTCCCTCTCTCCAGTATACCGGCATAACGAACCACAACCGCAACAACTTCACCCTAATTACGCACCTTCATTCACATCTCATACACAGAGATGTATATATATACACACACAAGTCTCAAAGTATCCTCCACAACTGCGCGATCCACATCGAGCTCGTGCAGCACCAGAGAGACAATTACCACAGAGCTAGCCCTTCTCTCACACACACACACGCGAAGCCACATCGTGCTGGGAAACACGTCGAAAGATAGAAGCGGAGGGTGGGAAAAGCCGCTGCGCTGCACATACACGTTCCTCGCAATTTCCTCGGACACAATAGGGCCTGCGCATAATGAAGTACCCGAGGCTTTAGATTCGGGAATGGGCTGATGCCGCCGCCGCTGCTAGAGGGAGCTGAGCGCGAATGAGACGGTTAATTACCTCGGCAAATTAAGTGGAAACGGCCAGATTAGTGGTATCTGTCTGGCCGCTCTGATGCTTATATGCGCCGAGCTGTGTGTACGCGGTAATGATGCGATTTCAGAAATTCTTGACTGCAGCGGTATAAACACGCTCGACTTTAAGAAGCTATGTACTATATGTAACTGAAATTCAAAGAACACACGATGCGAGATACCTACTACACACAGCACGCGAAACAGCCCATCCTCTATTCCATATCCAATCATGCAAAGCAGCTTGAGTATATATATACGAGGCTGCAACTCCACATCAGCTTTCATCCGTCTGTTCGTAATACCGATACTGCACTGCATCAGTCCCTCCCTATGTATACATTCGTCCTGGCTGACTGGCTTCAACATCGACTATGCGGTTTCAAGGTCGATAGCCCATTGACTGTTAGAGGAATATTATTCCCTTTGACTTCTGTGCTATCCCTTTGATGCATATTTCAGCTGCTGCTGGTGTTCCGAAATTCCAAGGAATTCGGCTGCTTGGATCTCAATAGTTAAGAAGGTGTGTATCTGCAGTGTAGTGTATGGGATGTTTATTGAAAAGATGGAGAAAATTAGCCTGTGGGTTGATTAGGAGTGATAATTTGGTCGAGTGTCTTGTGTTTCCGAAATTGGATCCTGTTGAAATATATATGGAAATAAACATAGTAGACTTAACTATTCTATCGGATAAAGTTTGAAATAAAAACGTCCGTTTTTCTGGCAGCTGACAAGATTATTGAATCATGGAACATGTTTTTTCAATTTCATTCGGCTAAATTCAGTTGTCAACAGAAAGAAATGGACGTTGAATGCATATTCTATTCGTTACGGAATATTATATCCATACCACGACGAGCAGAGAGTTAAAAAAAAAAAGATGAATAGAGTTCAACGGTATCCGAATTCAATGCAAAATCCGTATTAAATAATTTCCCGGTATAATCCAGTGCCCTAAGATAATTCCCGTAAAATCGCGGTATTGACGGTTCCGAGAACGGATTCAATATTCCGGGGCAAATCGCGTGATTAACATCCTGCAGTGACAGCTATTGTTCGTTGCATAAGCAAAGCCTCTCGCTGCAAATCAGCGCCAGAGGCTTGCTAATAGCAAATCCTCTGAAGTATGTAATAATGTATCACGAAGCGATGAATTCTCTGGGTATTATAATTAATAATCCATAATAACGGATTATTGCACATATGTATGTACGGCGACAAATAAAATCACTTGAAACGCAACGAAATGCACGAGCGCAATTCAAACGCCTCGTGTAACGCGCACTTAAATCATAAGAACTATTGTTCGCCATTCGAAACCAGCATTACAACCGCTCGGCCGAAGAAAAGAAAAGAAGGAAAAAGCGTGACAAGCTACCATTCGCTCGTATACGTGTATATGTATATATACGTACAGCTATACTGGCCAGAAATTAGCATCGTAATCGTCGAGAGGAAAGAGATTAAAATGCGATTCGAGCAGATCGATGCAGTTTTCTCGACGGTCACAATTATTATTTACGTGCATCGATGAAAAGATTTTTTACACGCGCAATCGTACGCACGCAGCTGCGACGTGTAATAATGCCCATTATAATTCATTTAAGCCTTGGCTACTCTTCCGAGTTTTCATTATATACGTATGTATACGTTCGAGTTTTTCCCTGGAGCGCGATAATAAGTATAAGATACGTCGAGACCGAGAAATTAATAAGGAAAAGCGTGTGTGGCAAGTGATGTTTTCCGCGATTCTATCGGGGTATACGTTTGCTTCTCGAGAAATTGCTGGAGGGGAAAAAATTTGTGGAAGGCTTTTTGGGTCGAGTAAAAGCGTGTCATAACTATCAATAGAACACGCCTTCGTGGGTAAACCCATTAATGAATCGATTGGAGGCTGTCAATCGATTCACGAGGTCTCGAGGTCCTATGGAAGATATTGACGAAATGACGCTGATGGTGTGAGGAGGGAATCGGATAGACAGCTCAGATAAGATGTCGGCTTATTAATTAGTTCCTGAAAAAGGTACGTTTAACTTTCGTCCTTTAAACAAACAAGAGACCATAAAAATATAGAATAAATTTAGATACATTTCGTAGCTGTAGGCGAAAACTGTCGTCTGACTAAAACAGGTTTTTTCTACTGATTCTACTGCAGGATCATAACAAATACTTCTCAACAACAACATCGCATTATCCAAAATTTCTAACAAACAAAGCCTTACTCACCGCAACAAAAAGCCGTACACGCAACACCTCGAACAGAGTGCAAAGCTCCGCAGGGCCGAATTATCATCTGGCTTTCCTCTCTCTTCTCTCTCTTGTGGTCACCGCTATAATTAGTGTCCCAGGTAAATTCGCTCGCATCTCCGACACGCGCGTATATGTACCAGAGCACAGAGGGCGTCTGGGCCACGTGTCAAGGGAGATGCGGCCGCCGGCGACGCGACACGCGTTGCGTTATGCTGTATGCACTGCAGTAGCCGCGAGAATTAACGTTCGGCAGTTCACCGAGTCTATATACAGCCCGCGGCTCGTTACTGTATTAACTCGCAGTGTCGACCGAGTTGTCGTTGTTGTTGTTATTCTGATGTTTCTTTGGATTGAGTTTATCAATACAGTATATAATTATAATTAAAGTTCGACCCATAATAAAAGCTCATTAATTTCATTAAAAGATTTTCTACGCAATATTATCCGCAACACCAATACACTATACCGACATGATGAAAAAAAGAAGTATCGCAGCGGAATCGAGGCTCCGCCATTAGCCTGATTAACATAAACAATTCGTCACAACTATTTCGTTTCTCACAGCTATACAGAGCGAGGCTGGCATTCATTGCGGCGTTCAGTTTCATCGGCGATACACAAAGGGAGTGTGGTGCGATTACCGAGAGAAACATCGATCAGTGCTCTACTCCCGGTGAAAGCTCCGCGACTAATTAGCTTAAGTAGAGCTGAGAGCGATAATTAGTAAAGGTGTGTGTGGGTGTGGGTGAGAGACGAAGTCTGACTCTTTGAATCAGCTGTGTTAGTGTCGGATTTTTAGCGATTGATTCGCGTTTCCTATGTTATCGTGTTCTAGTTTTTATTTGGGAGGTTTCTTTCATCAAAGTTTTTATAAACGGAATATTTCTGATTTTTTTTCTGGAAATATTTTATTGTTAGTCATTCTGATCTTTAAAAAAAGCTTCGTTTTAATTGGGATTAAACTTCGTCTGGCCAACTTTAGAATAGCTATTTCATTATTTAAACTATAAATATAGATTAAATTTCTCTCGTAATTAACTGAACACCTGCATACTCTCTTAGTATTCATGTCGGCTTTTTCTTTCTATAGAAAGATATAATTTTTCGTAATTCGAATTTTCAAATTAAAGAAAATTTTATAACAGCTTCGTTGAAGCGAGATTAAAAAATACTTCGTCTTGCCAACTTTAGAATAGCTATTTAATTATTTAAACTGTAAAACATAGAATCCATGTCTCTCGAAACGTAACTCAGCATCTCATAGTGATTTCAATGAATAGTAAAATCTCATTTCTATTTTCAGACGAGCACAAAGATAGCTATTTTAAAACCAACTTATAAAATTGCCCAACAACCCAAACTCGTGTCTCGTAATTGAACACCGCATGTCTAGCCTCTTAGCATTCATCGATTTCATTCCGACGACTAAGGCGAGTCTCGCATAATCGCCTGGTTATTAATTAGCAATTCTAACGGCGCGGCGCTCGTCAAAGCCAGCTAAAATCTGCATACGACCTCGTCGTGAGATTTTCGTCGCGGCAGATTGCGTCTGAGATTACGAAATTAAGCCCCGGCGAATTATTTTATGAGAGCCGACGTCGGGCCTATTCGAGTTTAAAAAACGATTAAACTTCCGGAGGAGCATCTTTCTCGCTGTGACGTTCTTTACGATTGCTGTCGTTAAGGATTTATGCGCTTCTCGAAATACGAGGATTCATTACCAGGGATATCGTAAATGTTGTACGTATATATATAACAGGCGAACGGGTTTACGTGACGGTTATTTTAGGCTGAGTTTAGTGCGCAAGAGATATACGGTTGTAAACTTTGTGATTAATTTTCTTTTAATAACAATTTTTTTCCGTAAAAAATCCAATTAAACTAATACCAATATACCGGTGTAGAACGATGTGTACAAATTTTTAATTACAAAAATTCAATCCAATGTAGGACGAAGAAAAAACGGGGAAGCGTCAGAATTCGGCATCCCACAAATATATATACATCAGTATTGCGCAGAACCGGAATTAGAGAATGAAATGACCAAAGCCCATGTACGTAATGAGAAAGTTTTAAACTCAATCAGTCCGAAGCGAAGGCCCAGACAACTTTCAACACGGACGCCGAAATTATTTTCCCGCGGCTAGCCGCGGGAAAATTTAAATTTCATACGATTGTTAGAATACGTAAATCAACTGATTCCCACGACCGACCGATGTGTGCTTTATAATGTAATTCTACTGCGCTGCTAGATATAAAGCTCAAAAATACAACAGTTTCAAACCGCACGTGCACGCGCGAGAAATCCGCCAAAGTTGAAATTCCAAAAACAACAGCGCAGCTAATTCTCGCTCTCTGCAAATTGAGCGCATTCACCAGTATATATCGAACTGCTGCAGAGAGAGAGAGAGAGAGATGGAGTTGAGGCCACGACACATAATGAGAAAGTTCAAAGCTCAATAAACTCCAAGCCTGACACGTACAGATACGAGCAGATGTAGGCGCGAAAGCCCGAGAACAAAGGGACCACGTCGGGCGCTAACTCCGTCGATGAACCATTAGCAGCGCCGCCGCCCTTATTCGAAGAACGAACCGCCGCAGATAATCCACGCGCTATCGCTCTCGACTCAGCTTCCGTATATAGTATAGTATATAATTGCACTACATAGCACGAATGGCTTAATTGGAAGGAGATCTGCGCTACGAGTCGAGTATATACTGACGGATATTATATTTATATATCGCACCGGATGCCCTCATTCCCTTTGACGAAGCTTTCTCTCTTTTTTTTATGCGTCTCTGTCTGATGCAAGAGAGCTTTTTTCCTGAACCATTATATGCTCCTTCGATATTTTCTTCCATCTCGATCTTCCTCGTCTTCATCGCGAGCTACTCTTTTTATTGGCCGAGAGAGCAAAGGCTGTGTGCCATTCTCTTTGATCAGCCGATGCTGATTTCCAGAGCCAATGCTCCTGCTGGTGGCGGAAAGGAAAATAACTGAATGATGGTGGAATTGAGAGGGAGAGAGAGATAGAGAGAGAGAGGAGTGAGCTGTGATCGAGCCGTGTGTAATGCAATTTCGCGCGTTTGTGCAGAACCCAGGATCATGCTGGTAGGTGCGAAATTGTCGGGTTCGCTGCCCTCTTGTCTGAGGAAATTATTTCGCCGCGGGACTACCGGGAATTCTCGATGTTAATTGGGTTATACTCTTTTTTTTCGTTCTAAAATTTGATCGGATTTGTAATTCAATTTTGCGGGAGTTAGTTTATTACGAGATGTGGCGGTTGAATAAGATGTTTATATACTGCGTATTTAAATACCAGAAACAGGTATACGAATTGTCTTCAGTGTAAGTTATGCAGAAATGCACACATGTTTTGGAGAATAGTTGCATAACTCGGCTAGTACCTATAATAGAGTGTTTGCTGCTTCATGTAAATTCGACCAACAACAATCGCTAATTATCTCGTAATTATTGCATTCCATATGCGCATTTCTTGCTGAGTTGTTTGCTTGCACATTATAATGTACTTCGTGTATAATATATCGTGCGAAATTCAAAGTTCATTTCCTACACTTGGAATTAGGAATCCTTTTCCGGTAAACTCTGAGGTATTCCATAGTTTCATCGCAATTGTTGGAACATTTATTATCCTGATATTAAATAAGCAATAATTCATGAATTTTCGTTAAAAATTTGTACAAAAGTGACGCTTAATATGATTCAACTTATAAATGCATAAAAAGTTTGTTCATTACATAACAATAACGTTTCCAACAAGTAGGCACTTCTCGTATTCAACGCAGAATTGCCGCTTACGCATAATCTGAAACTTCACTCATACGTCAAAATTAATTTCGACGGTCATATACAGCAAATATGCTTCTCATCCAACTCCAATCAATTCCCCGATCGTCAATATTACCTAACTCTGTTAATATCACGTGTATTACAAGCCTCATAATATCAAGCCATCCAATAACTTAGCCAAAGTAACTCACCATCGTTCTCTTGAAAATCAAACACAGACGCCGGAAAAAACGTGCTCGCAATAACCGGTCGCAAGCAATAAAAGTCGAACCGCCTCTCTCGCTCAAATAATCCGCTGCAAAGAGACAGTACAGCATTTCAAAAAAACTGGTGAAAAAAAAACGCGACCGAACGAGAGAAAAAAAATACTCCACCACCAGTGGATCAAACGTCATATTTGCCAAGCTCGATCCAAGCTTTTTTCTCTCTTTCGAATCGATGATGAGTCGATGCTCCCGGGGATACGAAGGCGACGCCGGTGATAAATTGAATTTCGAGATTTTCCAGAACTGCGTGAGAGGGAAATTGGACAGTTACTGTCGCGGAGCCAGCTGCATATTTACACTGCGTGTTGAATTAGCATGCGTCGCGAACACGAAAAATGACTGTTCCACACACCGGTTTGTTTGGAGGTTTCTGCTGTTTTGGGGGCGTCGCTGATGTCGTTGTTCGGAGAGATTAGCAGAACCGCTGTTTAACAACCAGAGTTTTTTTTTTGCTTGATGGAAGGATCGATCGTGTTTTATTTTTGTTTGATGGAAGGGTATTTTGCAAATCATTTTTAAGCTAACTTTTGTCTAGTCAATAAATTGCAAACGAGACTAGATTCGGTTACGATATTATTGACTTACAGCTATTAACGAAGCTGCTCTAGCATCCATAGCCGGTTTTACATGAATTATAGAAAGCTGCGATATCTGATAACTGTCGCGTCAAACTTAATTATTACGGAGTGTTATTTTGCTTGCATCCTCGTGTTGAATTGTAAATTTGTGTATCAGAAGACTCGACGAATACAATTATACAAATCGAAAATTCCAATAACATAAGAATAATTTAAATTATATAATTCGCTCGCACACTTCCCCGGAAACTATATCTCTCGCAAACCCACGCGTTCAGTCCAGAAGATAAAAAATAGGGCAAAAACCGAGAAGGAAAGGCAAATATAACAAGGAATCTACCGGGGCGTAAACGTGTCAAATCGATGCTCGAGCAACAGGCCTTCCCTCGTCTATACACACGCGTGTCTCTCTCTCCAGGGTGTAACATGCTGACAGATTGTAAGCGTCGGGGTTATTAATAAAAGGCGCGTCGCGTCGGACCTTTTTCACGAGCCTGTCATTTCTGCTGACGCTCGAATTACGAATATCCCGCGGACGAGGGGAAGGAAAATATCCGCGACGGTGTTCTGACAAACGTGTGGAGGAAAAGATCCGCAGATGAATCTCTGGGTTATGGATGAGACGCTTTCGTCGGATGTACTGCATTGATTTTCAAGGGATGATGCTTTTCAGCGTGGGAATTATTTATCATATGGAACGAGCTCGAGTGCTTGTGTTTCATATTTTGGAAATTTTTTCCAGGATTCTCGATAAATTTATAAACTGAATTTTAGAGCAGGTGCTTCAAAATGAAGAAGACATCTTCGTCTCGTGCATTCTTCATCAGTTCTACTTGTATTTTATTTTGGTGTAGTATGATAGCGTTGCATTTTTAACGAAGCATTCTAACGCTCGAAAAGATTCTTTAGTTCAATTTTGTGACAACCAAAACGAAAACTTTGTTGATAATGTAAAAGCTATCGATCTCAAAATTCATTTATAATTCATTTCGTTAGAGGCAGATACCGTACATTTAATTCTGTCTAAAATTGGCGAAACTCGTATATGCAGTCGGAATCAATGCATAAACGATTTTGAAACTATAATTGTCCCGTTGAACTCTGGCATATCAGTGCAACTCTAAAATCAATTTCTCGCCTCTAGAAAGCTTGTCTTATCGATAGCTACGAGCGTTTGTCCAGTCCTATCGCACCGGTCGTTTCGACCGATCGTAAAGAGCGATAGGGACCAGTAGGCGTCGTTAAGGTCCTGAGAAAGAGCAGGTCACGTATGACTCTCGCCTACACTCGAGGCGCCAGATATTGTTTCTACGCTTGAATTTTCAAATAGACGTTGATTGTTGCGTTGAAGCTGTTGAAAAGTTTGCAGTAAATAAACGCTGTTGATGAAAAAAAAAACAATTACGAAGATTTAATTACTCTCGATTTTTTCACCAACAGTAGCCACTTCAACACAATATCAGCAAGACACGCCCACATCCAAGTGAAATCAATTACCAGGAGCGTAGAGTACACAATTAATTAAGCATCTCACGCGAGACGCGTGTAGGAGAGTGAGAAAATCAGGATAGATAAAAGAAAGATAAGAGGCGAGACTGTGCAGAGCTCGAGTGCGAGAGATAACGTTAGCATAAAGTGAAAGATGAGGCTGGCAATCACGCGCTCGACTGTTTACACGAGCGGATGCGGTTTATCGCGATACAGAGGGCATTTCCGCTCTCTTTCGCATTATAAATATATATACGATTTAGTCCGCTATGCTATACTCCTCGATGATTAAACTTTAAAATATACAAAGTCGCATTAAAATTGATTTTTAATATACTCCGATAGCGTATAATATATTGAATTGTTAAGTGACATCGAATTTTAGATGCTTCAAATGAAATTAAATTCTCAAACTCATTCCATCTTGTAATATCGCAATTAGCATATTATAATGAAGAGTTCAATCCAAGATCCGATTAAAATTTCAAGCAAATCCGTCGCTCAACTATATATTACACAACGAAAATAAACATGAAACATTCAATAATCCCTCTAGAACGCAATAACCAACTACAACTTTCCAGTCTAAAAAAGAAACTACCCTCAAGCTTCAGCCAGTGGCGAGACGCATTGCACACCCAGCTGTGCAGTAGTATAGCTCTCGGTGGCCACCACCAGCACCAGAGAGACGATACGATCGGGCTGACCCGAGCGTTGACCCTCGCGCACACGCGACTACTTAACGCCGCAGAAAGCCTGTTTACCCCGTAACGTACTAAACGCGCCGCGCTCTCGCCGTTATAAAGCTCGTGAATTATGGCTGCGATCGTGGGCAAGAAACGACACTAACCCCTTAACCTTTTCCACGCGCAAGCTTTTTCTTCGCGCGCGATTTATTATATACGTATATATAACGTGTTGCGCGCGACTGACGTTTGCGCTCTCTTTCTTGGTGCCGGTTGATTATTTATTGTGGAGACTGTGGCTGAGGGTGAGGTTTCTGATTAGTATAGAGAATGTATATTAGGGGGAAGAAGTTGGTTTGTCGATCTGGGAGCTTTTGGCGGTGAATAAATTGATCGGTATTGATTCGATTTTTTTGAACTTTGTGTTATGGAAATGTACGTGTCAAGAGACGGCGATCGATGAGTTTCAGTTATTAAGTCGTATTAAGTTGCTGCTGCGTGCTCGGGATTTATTTTAACGGAACATGCGACGGTAATTTAATCCGCGTTTTATTGATGTGTTCCGTTATGTTTATGCTTCCTCTGTAATGTTGTTATTCGTACGCAAAAATATAAACCGCATATATGTATTAGTACATTTAATTTATTCATGCGGAAGCATGTAATTCAACGCGAAAACATTCAGCTTCACAATATAAAGCTACAGTATAAGCATACCACTCTTTGAAATTGACAGTCCACTTAAAAAAAAATCATATCCACATAGACTATACGAGAGCCAACTTTGCGGCATTATTACGGCAAGCGCAAACTTGCCAACAGAATTGGTTCTGCAGATTAATTACACGCTCTCTCGCATTTAAATGTATTAAAAGGAGGAGGACGGCTTCTACCGGCAGCCAAGAAAAAAAAGCTCCAAAGAATGTATGAGCTAACAAGGAGCGCACACGAGAAAGCTCGCACAGAGTAAATTTGTTCTAGAGTGTGTAAAAATTGCTTAAAAAGGGAGAGAGGGGGTAGCGAAAAAGCTCCGTGGCACTTGATACGCTCCGCCTGCGGCTTATATTTGCACAAAGCCATGCAACTATATACGCATACGTACTTTGCATATCACAAGCCTTTCTGAGCTTTCTCTCAGTGCGTTGTTTTCTTGCTTGCGAAAAAACAGGCTGTGTAAGTATACACACATGCGCACGAGGTTTAAACAAAAAGCGTTTGAACAATTTTTTGCCATCCAATTTAAGAAAATTGCTTTCTTTCTCGGCAAAGAAAATCCTCAAAAGCGCATCGTTCCTTCATTTTTTTGAATTCAGGGCCAAAATTAATCTTCCCTTGATGCACATATAGCCCTATCATTTTTATCCCGTCAAACGCAGCGCCAGCAATCCATAAACCGACAAAGCCATTCACATATCTCGAGCGGGCATATTCAAAACTCCACTCACACGCACACAGACAGAAATCTGAAAAGACAAGCTCTGTGTATGTATATTCTGGGGGCATCAAAACGCGTCATCGCGCCCGGGAAAAGCAACTCGTATATATGCTACACGTCGTGGATAAATAAGCCGCGAGGAGAAAGCAGCCATTCAGCACAGCCGGATGTTTATGCGGAGACTTCTTGAGGAGAACGTATATTATATATGTGTGTGTGTATGCAGACTGGATTTCCGAGAAGGTGAACTCTCTCGAGCGAATACGAGATCTCGGGAGAGGAAGAGATGTTCGAAATGTGTATGCGAGGGAGAGGATATTTGTTGTAATCGATCGGCGTTATGTTCCGGCTGATTTGACTCGTGTGCGGTAGGGGGGTTTTTCGAAGCGATAAAGGAAGGAAAACGAAAATTCGACGAGATGATACTACACGGACTTTTGCGAATGTCTTTTGGTTAGGTCTGCTT
The DNA here is from genome assembly GCA_900474305.1 of Cecidostiba fungosa. Classification (NCBI taxonomy): domain Eukaryota; kingdom Metazoa; phylum Arthropoda; class Insecta; order Hymenoptera; family Pteromalidae; genus Cecidostiba; species Cecidostiba fungosa. The sequence continues at coordinate 98,795 of UCOJ01000333.1, read as the reverse complement.
ACTGGATATCGATATTCGATTTTCTACTCAACTATAAATGCTTCGACTATTATAGCGCTTGCATATTTAGGAGAGAGTTACACATTATCAAAGTATTGCTATTTTTGAACATTACTCGCCTTTTTGAATAATCATGAGTGACGGATATACATGTGTGTGGAAACGAGTTAGAGCAGGAAACTTTGGCGTTGTAATTTACATATAGGTATGTCTGGCACCTGCACACAATGTTCGAAAATTTAATTACAATAATGTTCGAATTACATAATATCTCGTATTTTACGTCGAAAACAAAGATACATCAAACGCACTGTACAATAATGTTTCCTGCAACGCTAAAAGACCACCTTTGAATATTCATATTGAGCTAAATTAATTAACGAACATTAAACAAGAATTAATTTTAATTGCATACCCATCAATAAGCATTTCCTCAGCTATTGACATTCAGTTTAAACACAGAATCGCAATAACATTACTCTCGCATTAAAAAAACCCCATAACAAACGCAGTCGATCCTTATTCACCCCCAAAATCATCGCTCAATCCTCCCACACTCATTCATCAAACCAGAAAAAAATCTCTCCCATACACCGACACACTCCTAAACATTTCAGATTCATGCACGTGCGACCTCCATTCAAATCTTCCTTCCGCACACACAGACACACGTCATTCATCAAAACCTTAGGCCATAAGCCATGTCCGCGGCAGCTAAAACTTGGCCTAATGTCCCGGTAATCCTTCACCGCTGAAGGTAAAATCCCCGCTAAAGATTTCCTCGCGAGAAAACGATCTCTCGCGCAACCGAAGTCCGACGATTTTTTTCCGCAGCTTTGGATCAAGTTGCCTTCGAGAGAAAGCGAGAGGGAGTTATATTAATGACCTAAGAGCGCGTGCACTGATTATCCGTTGGTAGCTTCTTTCTCTTTCTCTCTCTCTTGCCTTGAAACCCGAGGAGCAGTCGCGCGGTGGCTTCCGTCTTTTCTCGAAGGCCGAATCGACTTTCTGCTGGAGAAGGAGGAGGAAATTGATTGCAGTGGCGTTGGGCTGACTTCCAGGAGAGACGTCTTGAGGAAGAAAAGGGATGTCGAATTTCCTTTCTTTTCTCGTGCCTCTTTTTTTCGAGAGGATCGAGCTTTTCTTTTTTTGGAGGGGGAGGATATGCCGTCTGAGTTATCGACTGTGAGATGCATTATTTTAATATCATTCGTTGAGCACGAGCTGATGGTGTATGAATAACAGTAAGGACACCTGGTGCCCTGATTATCAGAGTTTCGACTTTTTAAAAAAGTTTTAACACAACGCAATGATGATTTCAGTTGTGCTTGCAAAATGTGTATTTTCATACGCGCATATCGTTTGATTATAACGGCAGGTTTTTATGCACACTTTTCCTTTGATTTGTTTGAAAGTTATAAATGCACTGCACGTTTTCTCTTACTTTTAAGCTTCTTTTACTTTTAACGCAGTAACTGAAGTACACTGCCAAGAGTTATATAATAACTCTGTATAGAACTGAGTGTCTGTATATAGCATCGTAATAACCCTTAAAACTGCGAAAAAAAAATATCAAAGTACAAACTGTTCAACTTGCCCTCGCAGGCAGAAACTTTAACAATCAAGACAAGATTTACAATCTCAGAGTTATACCTATATCTGAAATAACAGTTTTTCATACTAAAATAAATCTCTCTCTCCCTCTCTTTCGCACTAATGGATAACAAAAATTAGTTACTATGTACACATCAGTATATACATATTATACTTGATATACCTATAATAAAATAAAATCAAGACCGCTCGAAACTCATAAACCATAACCACATCTGTTTGCAGAACCCTGCGAGATCACGTTCTGCGGCTGGGGTATGAGCTGCGTGATCTCAGAGAGCGGCAAGGCGATGTGCCAGTGCCCGTCCGGTTGCCCGGAGAGCTACTCGCCCGTCTGCGGTGACGACGGCGTCACCTACGACAACGACTGTCAGCTGCGCCGGGCCAGCTGCCAGAAGCGCAAGGACACGCGAGTCAAGCACCAGGGCGCCTGCGGTAAGTCACAACAACAATAACATACCGCTTACATATACACAATCTCGTTATATGTGTTGACGTTCGTGAAATCGCGCGCGCGCGCGACGGATCGTAAGACTTGCGGTTAGAGCTTGCGGTGTCGTGAGCTTTTGCTCTTGAGTGTGGTTTTCGGAACTTTTGGTATTATTGCTGAATATAAGCTAATTTGGATAAGTGATAAGCGAATTGAGAGGATTGAAAGAAATCTCTAGCCATTCTACAGACCACCGCTCGTTCGTTTCACGCTCGATTAAAAGCTTTCTTGCACGAGCTATTTGACTTCTTACACCACTAGACAATTACACGTAAAGATAGCTCCAGCCTGAGTAACCCACATTAGGAAAGTTCACTCGCGTTCGAATGACTCTACTTTTTACGATTCTACTTTGTTATCGCGCAGGTTTTTGGGAAACAGACTTTGTTTGTCGTATACTCTCTGTTACGTTTCATAGAACTAAAATAAATATTATTTTGTGCCAGAAACAGAGGGTGAAAAGGATACATAAATTGCATCTATGCATGTTTTTTAACTACCAATATTTACTTTATTCCGCTCGTCCTCTACATCGAAAAAAAAAATACTGTTCTCTTTTATACTGGAAAATAACTGCTTCTATCCACTCGTCCTACGCTCTGATCTAAACCAATACCTGAATATTTAAAACCGCTATCCCAGCTGCACCACATCCCAAAAAAGATACACACATCTCTCTATAAAAATACAAGACTTACACTCGCGCGAAATCCCTCCCCGTCCATATTTTCCTCGACAGCCTCGGCCTATCCAATCTCTTAACGGAACCGGCAATTTACTGCGTCGCAAGCGAGCGCATCTTGTGCCTCGACCGCGAAAGTGTGGCATTACACCGGATATTCGGCTGCACCAGCTTGCGAATGACAATGCCAGTCACGAAGCGCGTCTTTCACTTTAGTTGTATACTTGCGTATTGTACGAGGGAGGATTCTCGAGTCTTCCATTATTTTTGAGGGATTTGAATATAGTGTTGGGTGTGTTTCTAGTGGTGCAAGTCGGTGTGTTGTCAGACTGACTGACTCCTACGATTTGATAAATTTTAAACAATGACGCGGTATTGCAAAAATAGAATAAAATAAAAATAGTATAGCCGTGATAATACCTCGAGCATAAGCGATAACAGCAAAAGCACGAGCGAGAAGAGAAAAAAAACTTTACGATCGACTCGACTCGCGGAATTACTCTACATTTTTATAAAGCGAAAAATATCGCTTTTACTCGCGCGCACGCGGTGAACTTTACCTTTTTTATGGAAACGGCTAGCAAGCGCGAGCGAGGGAGCGGATAATTTATCGCTCTGCTCGGTTTTACGGTGTTCCGCGCGCGCCTGCAGCTCGACGCAAATTCAACATTGTAAAAGAAATTAATTGAATTTTGTATTGTCCCGGCGTTGTAAGTCAATTTGGCGGGTGCGCGCGTTTTTGAAAATTCGACCTTATTCTCCGGGAGTTTAATTCACTTTTTTTTGCGTGGATGCGTCGAGAGGAAAACTGTACCGCAGGTCGATGTGGATTTACGAGTATGTATACCTATAGAGAGGTGGACCGAAATTTTAATTCATTTTGAGATTGTGAAATCAAATAAAGTCCTTAGTGTAAAAACATTTCATTGATTAGTTCTACAAAAGCTACACACTTACGCTGCATCAATATACTAGAGTTCATCAGTTTAATCCATCAAATAGCTCTATAACACTTAAACAAGCCAAGCAATAACTATAAACGCAGCTCTTACTCGTTTCGTAACGATGCCAATACAACATCTCCATTATCAATATTACTCCAGTGAAAAAAAAAAATCGGCTCACGCAACGAACCCATTCCCCGGCAAAAGTCGATTAATCTCTCGTTTTAAAAAGTAACGTCAGTCCAAGCTACAAAATAAAAAAAGAAATGCATAAAGCCAATTTGCAGCATCCCCATCGAGCAAATTCAGGCTTGGCACAGGTCCGTGATAAGCATCGACGGAATAAAAAGAAAAAAATAAACGAGAGACGCTGAGGGCAGTAGAAACAAAAAAATCCCACACCGATACAGTGAGCTAGAGAGAGAGAGAACAAAAAACGAAATCCAGAGAAGACGACCGCGAGGCAACAGCGACCGTTGGGAGGATCAAATGCCAGGGCGGTGCGGGTGATTTGAAAAATGAATGCGCTCGCTCTCTACGTGCCACTGGATATCTTAATAGAGGATCGCTCGCGAAAAAAAATGTGCGCCCTGCCGCCTCTCGTTTATAATATAAAGCCTCGGGCACAGCAATGCGTGTGCTCGAGAAGTGTGGGCAATTTTTTTATTTTTTCAAAGACGAAATTTATGTAAATAGAATCCGAGAGATGACATCGTCAGAAAGACACGTTACGTTAGTGTCCTATTTTGAAAAAAATCTTTATTTGAACGTAAAACGAAAAGTTGGTATTGGTATAATTTTCCAATTGTCCCTCGTGCAATGAATAAACAAGTGAATATATCTAATTCACCCGCTAGACAGTTGAAAAAATCCTTACTATATTCTTTCGTCTTCTCTATAAATTCTCACATAAAATTCTAGCTAATAAGCAAAGCTCACTGAAAAATCAAATATACATTCGCCCCGTCAACCAGTTAAAGCTCTCTCGCGAGGCGCATCTGACTTTTAACGGCCGGTCTGTCTCTCCCCGAGCTATTCTTCTAGCGCACTCGCTCAATACCATGAATTAACCAATGCGCTCTCTCGGCGCCTGAGCGCAAGCTCCGGTAGAGATTTTTCCTTTAACTCTCGTATCTTCCCGACTGGCCTGTTAACCGCAAAAGATCCTTTCTCTCCTCTGTCTGCGACTGAGCTGTACTGTGTTTTTTTTTTCTTTTCCCTCTCTGTCCCTTTGTCTTTTCCTCCTGTAGCTCTCGAGAGCCCAAAGCTCTGCGTTTATTTATCTGGAAATGTTGGTGAAAATTTACGTATACTTTGTTGGGATTCTTTTTCTTTATACAGCTGCGAAAAGAATAGAACGAAATAATTACGTATTTAAAAGATAAAGAAAGCTTTTATTTACAAAGGAAAACAATGCAGAATTTTTCAAACAAACATTCGCACTTCTAAACGATAATCCTTTGTACCTTCAACTCGAGAACATGTAAAAGTGAACCTACTCTAGTCAACGTATACATACATACCCACGCGAGTAAACGACTGACGGAATCTTGACTCGGATCTTTTATTCACGCAAGCTTTGCCCATCTGTCAAGATAACCCACAACCTCCCCTATATGTTCCTCTTATACGGAAATTAATTTTCTCTTTGGCTCTGCGTGCAGTCATCCGTCGATTCGGGGTCACTCGACTGCGCAGATCTTTAATTATTGATGTCTGAATGCACGTATCGGACAAGGAATGACGACGACACGTCGTATGGATTCTTTAAGCGTTGCTGCGAAAAACGGAATAGGCTATGAGGCGCCGGACGTGTCTACTTGAAAAGTTGGAAGTCGTGAATAGTAGTATTGAAAAAGTTCAATTATTATTGTTACTATTTTTTCATCCAGAGCATCAATGCGATCCCATTCAATTTTCATCCTTTATTAAAAAATACATTCTACAATATCTACTATTACGCAGTTAAAAACCACGAAATTCCCTCGTTCATCAGATTAAAAAGGAGCTTTTTCCCCACAGAAGCTCACGGCTTTTATCGCAAAATTATAATCCCTATGTCGTCAAACACTAGCACGCCACTCGACGATCGCAAAAACCGCATTTTTTTCAATCCTCCTTCTTTCTCTCTCACTCTCCGAAACCGCTTTCTCCTTTGAGTGAGATTAAACGTCGACGAGGATATCACGTGTGTGACCGCATCAGCGGCAAGCGTTTCTCGCACAAATGCTGCAACATTGCGCACTCGCTTCAGAGAGAGAGAGAGAGAAAAAAAGCAGCCGCGCGACACTCGGAAGGGTAAAAAAGCACCGCCACGACATAAACGAAAGCCCTTAGAGCCGCAAAAATCGCTCAAAGCTGCCGCCAAGTTTACGTCTCTCCTGTATAATGCAGTTTTCGCTGATGTGTACACACACGCGTGTATATATACATATACATAAAGTCGAAAAGAAGTTTTTTACAGCCGCAAAATGTAGGCAGCGTTTTGTGTGCGAGAGATCATCATCTCCTTTAGTAAGCAGTTTTTCCACGACAACAAAGCGACTCCTAGAGAGATACGTTGAGCGGAAGAAGAAGCAGCAGAAGCGCACGTCGACCTAGCCTATGTATAGGACAAAAAGAAGGAGAGAGAGAGAAGCCAAAACCCGAACAATCAAGCGCTCGCGAGGAGGATTCTCGAGTGCCTCGCGCTCGAGCACTTTCAGCGTGTGCCTTTTGCCTACTGCTCTTTGGGTCTTTTAACTTCTTTTTTTTCATTGACTTTCTTGAAAGGCAGCGTTAATCCTCTTGCATTTTCTTTCTACGTGGATGAGATTCTCGTTTCTTGGTCTTTGAGCAGTTTATGGCGAGGATGTGTCTTGAGAGACTAAAAAAGCTGGCTGACGAAACTTGGACGGATTATAAACTTTTCAAGGCTTGCATATATAATAGACTCTCTTTTGTTATTAGTTACTCGTAATCAGCGTTCTTTCAAAATAATAACGACGAGAACGTATAGCTTTTGTTATAGAATGTAACGAATAAGCTATGAAAGCTCGTCTACCGAAATGAAATTAGCTTAATTAGAGATTATCAGGCAAACCACACTTCATTACCCCTCGCAAACTAATCACGGCTTCTTCACCGCGCTCGGAAATTTCAGCCGAGTTCCCTTGCTGATGAATTCTAGCAAGAGAAGCTTAAAAGACGAGAACGACTAGGGCAGCAGTTTTCCTGAGGGTTGCCTGTCAAACTTTTCAGATCTTGTCGCTCAATTCCACGACTAACTGCGAAAGACGACGAGTCCACAGAATAAACTTACCTCCCACAGACTATACTAATTTATTAACTCTACGCACTCGTGAGTATCTCGGGTATAAAAGAAGAAAGATAATAGAAACAAAATAAAAAATCGTTCGATCCAACACTACACATCTCGCGATTGGCCTCGCATCCGTCACGGAATGACGATAAAGACTCCCCGGAGTTTCGTTCGCGAATTTTTTTTTCTCTTCTAGCGCGTCGTCGTAAAGAGCAAAAGAAATCTCTCTCTCGGAATGAAGATGCATGCGCGCTCCAAGAAATCGGCCCCCGGGCAAAAGTATAGCGCAAAAGTTCGGGATATACTTTTTCTCTTTCCGGCAACAGCTTTTTTTAATTTCTCAGTTCGCGGCGAGAGAGATTCGCAAAGTTGAAATTGAGATTGAATTTATTGATGGAACACGTATATATATATATACCTCGATTTTCCATTCGCCGTGTTTATAGTTGGGGGAAAATACGGAGAAAGAGTTTTAGATGCTCGATACGATTGATCAAACAGTCGAGTGGTTTTTCTCATTCTTGAAAATAAGCTGGTGTGTGCGTTATTATTAAAGGTATATATACTGAGACTGCAAACAGAGTTACACAGTGTCCGGTTGGATCAAATATTGCGATAGTGGTAATAGGGAAGAGTCGCTGTGTTTACCCAACGTAAATTTAGCTCTTTCGCTCGCTGGAAGTGCGCGATATCGAATGACACTCGCGGAATATTATTATTCTTGTTATTTATGCGCGCGTGCCTGCGAACGAGCCAAGAGGCTTTGTTAGAGTCGTGTTGCTGAAAGTAGGAATTAAAACAGACAAGACTCATGAGAGCTGATTACAAATTTTTAGAGAATGATGATCGATAATGCTTGAAGGCTTATTTCATTCATTATTAAATTTTAAATACTTGTACCAGATTCTATCTCTCTGAATAATTCAATAAATAGATCGTAGCTTACCGATGGATTGATTTTACTTCAATTTAGGACGATCGTGATTATAAATATAACTAACATTTATATTTATATTTACCATATAAAATCAAAGATTTTTCTCTCGAATCATCGGGCCAAACAAGCACTAAACCGCAAGCCCGCAAGCGCAAAAACAAAATTAACAGCAGTCGAGCAGTAAAAACACCAGTGTGCATTTGCCGACTATGCCATACAGCTCATTCAGGACTCATAAGCCATATCCGGTTCATCGTTTACAGTCTACACTGCAGTAGCACATCCGTATATACATAATCTCCACTAGCCGCTTGTTTATCATCAAAAGGAAATCCCCGCGTGCGCGAGAATCGATTGCCGTTTGTTTATGCAATTTTATGCTTGATTTTCAGCGGCCTCGAGCTTGCGCGCTCTCTAGCGGATCAAAACGTGCGTCAGCCGCCACTGCGAGTTAAGCAAATACGGACAAAACCGACTGTGGCGTCTCTCTCTTTTTTTTCTGTTTTTTATTTAGACTGGATAATTACGGACGCCGTCGATTCGCTGAGCAAACGCTCGGCGAAACAACGCCGCCGCGGATTTTGACGCTGTGGCCGCGGCGACGCCTCGTTGTTTTTTTAACGACGGATTTCGAGAGAGTTGCGCGAGCGCGCGAAAGCGTTGATGTTACGGATTTGTGGAACGGGCTTTTTTTCTCTCCACTGTTTTGTTGCGCTCTGGCAAAGTTGCCGGCCCCGAGATTGTTCATTTCGTGAATAAACAATATATTCGCTGGTTATTTGAAGAGAGATTGCGAAGTGCCGCTCGTGATATGGTGGAAGACGGTGCTTTTTGTTTGAAAGAACTGATGGAATATAAATAATAGCTTTTTCATTTATGTGTGCTCTTTCTATTTCGTTGACTAAATCAAATAACTTATTATTATCTTTATTGGTGAAATAAGATTGGTTCTTTAGCCAACAACTTTGATGAATATAATAGAAAAGCTTCAATCACTCACACGTCAGTTCAATTTAGACAAGAAACTAGATCGTTTCTACAACTATATCAAATTGAATTTTCTCAAAGAAAAGAGACCATCTCTCGTGCCTCAATAAATTCATAAATTCACCTTTCCACGTCCCATCGAATCCAGCATGTGCCCAATCCTCCGTCGCTTCTCAAGACCGCGTCCGATCTCGTGTTTTCCTTGGCTACACCTCTACTTTCGGCGACGGCCGCGCGACGGACTAATCCTGAAAAATGTCCTGCGCCATTTTTCACGGGATTCGAAGTTACACAATCTGGCCTCTCCGGAGACTTCTTCTTCTTCTTTCCCACCAGCACGTTGGTTCTTCCGAATTTGCCTCTTCCAAATGGCTCTGCTCGCGAATTTCTTTCGGTACAACGAGCGAATACGATGATTAATTGTGTCTGTATATTCCTGTGAAAATTCAGCTGTATATAGTGAAAATTAAGAGAAAATTCAATCAAAACTTTTTGACCCGGTAGAAAATTTTAAAATCTCTTTCACCAGCTAAACACTTTCTACGCCCAACGAAAAGGCAAGCCTCTTACGAACGTATCTAAGGCTAGCAAATATATCACTCCAGCCGCCATCCCACACACACACATTCTCGAAACTCCTGTGTGCAGAACTCGTGAAAGTAAGCAGGCTCCGGCGTATATACGCGTTGAAAACAACTCCGAAATTTCCCCGCGAGAGTCGAGAATCTCAGGCGCGAGCGGCAGCTCTCGAGAGTCAAGTTTTAACCGAAAACTCGTCTCGGACTCAAGATTCGCGAGATTTATTATTCCGGCTGTCTGGCTCAACACATCGCGAAGATTATGCGTCGAGATCTACGAATATATACAACGGCGCGGGCGCATTTGTTTATGGAAATATGCTTGAGGAATAGAGAAGACGACGTATTATATATAGGTGTGTATATGGACCACGTATTCTCTGAGACTTTTGACGAAGCTTGCGCTGAAGATATTGTGCTTGTTCTGACGGCCGTGAAAACGAGGGTGTGGGCTGTTTTATAACATGAAATTCAAATTTTTCGCGGGATGTATCGAGTGACAGTAGTTTCTTTGAAAAAATCCGCTCTAAAACACAGAAGAGAACTATACCGAAAATATAAGCTCAACGAAGAATACTCAAGAAAAGCGGACGAAGCAGCCTGCCTTCAGGAGGATAAAAAGATAGTCCGGAATAGAGACGCGCCGCAGAAAGGGAGAGACGCGCCGGAAGAGAAAAAAAAGAAGTAGGCGGAGAGAAGAGCTTGCGGGCTAGACGCTGCGGCTAGGGTAAATAGCAATTAGGCCCCTCTGATCCTTTGATCCCCGGCCAAATGCGAGCTTCCGTCTCTCCCTCCCCGATGAAAAATTGGTAAGAGCCAGAGCTCCGCGGAAAAATTCGCCTTTGCGATAAAATATCGACGAAATTCTACTCTCTTCTGTAAACTTTATACACATAACGAGAGAGAGAGGCTTAATTAGCGCAGCAGCATAATTTCGTTCACAACCGGCTTTCGCGTAGCAAATCTTCTAACCGGCGTTCGATAATTTTAATCCTCGAAAAAACTCAATCACAGTTCTCAGCCTACTCTCGAATACAAGCACACACAGCGCAGCGTATAGTATATACATGTATGCATGAGGAGCTTTGCACACAGAGGAGGCCTGGACTTTCCGGTAGCAGCAGTTCGCAGGCTCGTATAACTAGTTGGCCCTGCGCCATGCATAGAGTCGCCCGCTAATAAGTGTGTACGCGTCCAACGTCTACCTGCAGTAGCTAACCCCCTTGTGCGCAACATAGTAATAGGCGAACTACCACCGAGGGCTAATATTCTCGACGCGGCTGACAAATGCTTTAATACCTGCCATCGCCAATACCGTTGCTTGTTTGCTGCTCTTTTTTTCTCCTTGCTAAGCTTTTTGGAATAGGCGAGAGAGGTGTATATTTTTACACGAGGAGGAGGAGAAGGTAAGTTTCTAATTGTAGAAACTTTAGAGTGTAGTGTGACTTTCGCAATGCTGGTATACTTAACAAGTGGGAACGGGGCTTTGTTGGGACTTTACTTCTTTGTTTTCGAAAGCTTCGTGAATTTGCGGATAAATATAGTTCATGAACAGTATTATTACACTTTAGGCGTGTGATGGAAGTAATATTTTAATCCGTGTAAAAGAGCATTTTCAAAACATCAAAACCGTCGCGTCAAAAAGACAGGCCGGAAAAAAGCTCATCCTCAAGCTTCGCAAAAACGAGCTTGCGTGTACACACGGAGACAGGCGTTAGGTACAAGTAGTCCAAATAACGAACTCTCTCTCTCGCACTGTAGAAGCGAAAAAACGCGGGAAAATACTACCTCACCTCTCGGAGCGCATTTCCACACTCGCGTAAGCCGGCGCGCAATTTCCTGCCGCCTCGAAATTGCGCGCCTCGCCTTTTTTTACAGCCGCCGCCGCCGTCACCGCGACACACACTCGTAACCTTCCCTCGTCACCCTTTCGTCTTTGTTTTTAGCTCGCGCTTTCACTTCCTTTCTTCTATTTTTTTCTTTTTTTAAGTATCGAGTATCGTCGCGCACGTGTTGCGTGTACCGTAATTTCGCGTATGCCTGTAGATATATCGTATAGATTTTGGGCAATGCTTTGACACAGCTTGTTTTTTTCCTCCGACGAACGAAATGGCCTTCTTTTTTGCTGTGCTTTTTCTGGCTACCTTTAGTTGCAAGCTTTATGTTGTACGTTGGAATGGAGCTTTCAACTGCTGATGAAAGGAAGTTGTTACTTTGAATTGGATGCTTATACTGTATAGCGATGTTGTAACGCTGTTGCTTTTTTTCCCCCGAACTACAGTTTGGAATTCGAAAAACGTACATTACACTCCTGATATACCGAAAGTTTCCAGCAACGACCGACCCTTTGCATTTCGTATATCAACGGAATATTGCAATACCCATCGTATATATCACGCTGTATACACACGTGACTTCCGATTCGCGCCAACAACGAGAGAGAGAGAAAGATTCGCGAGTAACCAATCTCGACAACACCTCTCCTAACTCGCGTCCACTAATGGTCGAACTTTGTTTCGACTCGACAACAACAGAACTGCCGAAACTTCCACGACGACACACGTGAGCATAGTTTCGTTCTGGCCGTCCCTTGACGGAAAAGAGGCCTCTTATCTCGCTTGACCCAATTCTCCGCGTCTTTTTTTATTTTCATCCATCGTCGAGTTCTCCATTCGGCCGTTTTTTGCGCGCGGCAAAAATGTGTATGCGAGCTTGAGGGACAGATAGCGACACTGCGAAGCAAAAAAAAAGCAGGACGAAAGAAATTAAAACGAGAGCTCGTCAGCCGAATAAAAGTAAATAACGCGTTTAATGCTCGCATTTTGATGCGGCAGGCGGGCACTGCTGTTATTTATGCGTCCGAGAATATGCGATATGTAATATACTGCGGAATGTGTATGATGAAAATTTCTTTACTTCACTGCAGCGTAAATGTAATATCGAGCGAGTAGTTACAGTCGGGTTTGGTCAGACACGTCTATCCAAAAAATGTGTCAAAAAATTCTTATAATACCCCAGGCCCAAAAACAACCAATTAATGCATCCCGAACGACGAAAAGTACCAAGACAGGCGCGAAAGAGGGGAAAGTGACAGGCGGGAAATATAGACGCGCGCGGCGAGTAAAAAGGGAGAAAATAGAGGTCCCGCGGGTGCCACTGCAACCGGGCCACTTTAACTCGGAAACTAATTACACGGCCGAGGCGTGAGAGGGTTTTTGCGACCCCGAGAGAGAGAGAGGCCACGTATATGGAGTCCACCGGCTACTTCGCGTAGCAGTTGAAGACTTTTTTTTTTTGGAAAGAGGGCTGCGGTGGACTCATTTCTGTATAGGTCATCGTCAGGCCCGACATAGTTTTTGCGGCCGACTGCGTGAATGGGTTTCTTCTGTGCCAATTTTGAAAGCGTTCGTTGAGGGATTTGAATATTATCCAACGAGAATAGATTGATTAATCGAGGAGACTCGAAATTAAAAATAAATATTATAAGCTCGAGTTATATTCATGCCAGCTCATCGATTATGCCGAGACCGAGTAAAAAAAAGGATATCTCTCCGGGACGAAAAAGAAAACGATAGGTTTCAACGCAACGAGCTAGCTTGAGCTTTACAAAACAAAAAAGACGAGAGAGGAAGAGGCGCTTTATTTATTAAACTCCGGGGCGCTTATCTCGAACGGGCGAGAGAGAGAGAGAGAGAGAGCTCTTTAAAAGTCACTCAGAGATAATGAGGGAAAATGGACGAGCTTTTTTTGCGCGAGCGACTGAGGTGGCGGGCGCAAATAATTAATTCCTGTCGCTTAATTTCGCTAATAACAGATAAAGTCGCGAAAAAATATCCCCCGCCTAAGTGAGCGCGAGAGCGAAAAATAAATATAAATAAAGCGTACTGTAAAGTCTGGCAAGGGAAAGAAAGAGAGAGAAATAAATGTGATGAGCTTTCGCGTAAAATCAGAGATGCGCGGTGTTAATCCATTTGAGAGCTTGGAAGGGATTTGAGATAATGCAAGAGGGAAATATATATAAAGTGGAAATTATTCGGAATGAGATTGATATTAGCGAGAATAAACAATGAGCTTATCTCCGCTGACCCCCCATGCAAAATTTTAAAGACGATCCAACTGAAGTTCCGTACAAAATCAAGCTTCGAGATTATAAAGTCAAGTTAAAAACTTTTCGTCCTCTCGAGAGCTTAATAAGTCATGAGCCTTGTCTGGCGCTCATTCCGCCCGAAGAATCGCGCGGGAGAAATTCAAATCCGTCGTATATAGTCGCATCCCTCTCTATATATATATATATATATATACCACTAGTCTCCTGTCCCAACGAGCGCACGTACTCAACTGCGCAATGACGACTAGCAGTAGTAGTGCCAGCTCGGCGGACGTGCGTCGATTTCTACCGGTCTAATTTCGTCAGCCTTCACTTTTACTCTATCCCTCGTCGGCACTTTTCGAGATCGCACACACGGTTCTATCTCTCTTTTTTTTGCCTACCGGAGATAGTATGCTTGGGCTTTCGCCTTTTTATTTTCCTATTTCGAAGAGAGCGGGAGCTTCAGTGCTGTGGAAAGGAGTCGGAATGAATTTTCCTGCTATTGATTCGCTCGTAAAAGTGCGGTGGGATTTGCCGTATGTGTCTGTGTATGTGTGAATTAAATTTTTACCTGCGGGAGTTTGGTAATGGATTTGGCAAGTTTTTCGATTACGTCGATATTGAGGGGGTATATATACTTTGGAAGCTTTAATGGGAATTGATATAATGTGATTGATTGTTTCAAGTATATGAACGAGAATTTACTTCTAAAAGCACGAATAAACAGTTGATAATCAGGCGAAGCGTTAATAATCTAAAAAAAAGCACTCTAGCTCCTAATTCGAGGAAAAACCATCGTCAAAGCTACTTACCCATTAACTTTCTCTCTAATCTTCAGCCTCTGCCAGAGTAGATTATCGTCGCAAAAAATATCACCCCAATAACTCTCTAATTTCTCTCCGAACTCGCCCCAAACCTACCTCTCTCTCTCGACTTATCTCCTATTCCCTCTTCCTCGTTCCTCTCCTCTACACCATACCATCGTTGCGCTCGTCTACTGCTGCTGCAGTTACGCTCGACCGAGCTCCTTTGGCTCGTCGTTCGCTCTCTCGCCTTATAGGAGGTACAAGAGGCTTTTGGCCACTTTGACGTTGGGCATCTACATAAAAATTTGTCGAGAGAGAGAGAGAGAGGAAGAACTGGCACACGCCCCGGCTCTGAATTTTATCTGCACGAACTCCGAGCCAAGTTTCTCTCTCCCTCCAGCAGAGCTAAGTGGGGCTATTATACAGTTTTTTAAAGAATTTACATTCCGGTTAAGGCGTGTCGGGATTCCACGGAGGTGCCGAGTTAATAGCCTTGGCTGAGCGCGTGATTTCCTGTTTGGACTTTGTAAATTGGTTCGAGAATTTTTTTCTCTCGTTCTTTGTGCAGTTTTATGAAAACGTTTCCTACTTTTGATAATCGTGTGCAGAATATCTTGCTCTACTTTACCACGTTTTCGACTACAAATACAAGATAAAACAGTAGTGCGGTTTCGATTACTTAAAACTTCATCGATCGGCTGACAAAACAACGAAAGCCAATACGCAAGCCATCGAGGTCGCTCGGCGCATGAAAACTGCAAAATACGTTATTCGAAACTTCGCACCTATAACTCGCTCTCAATTCCCGCTGACCAATAGTTTCGCACCCTTTGCTGCACCGTCCGACTGACGGACGAGCCACAACGAAGCCAAGCTCTTCAATTATTGCGAACCGAGCTTCGTGGCAGAGATCGCTTGGAATTGATAAGACAAAACTGATAAATTTCAAGGAAAGACTCACGGTGTCACACGAAACTACTTCGGCGAACAGTCAATATTATAGCGTATACACTTTTTTTTTCTCTATATATATACACCTATATTATTTATCGTAGATTCAATAGCACACTCATACTTGTATTCAAACACACGTTACGAGCGAACGCGTATAACTGAAAAAGTAATTTCGTCCCGCGGAAAATCCAATTTTAATTACAGTAAAACACGAGAGAAAGAGGGAGAGAGAGAGAGGATAACGCGCAAACCGACAGTTCGACTAGAAATTTCAGGGAATTTTCCCGCCGACGGCGGATTAAAAATGCACTATACTCGCCGCTGTCGCGCATTTATTTGCCGTGTGTCGCGTCGCCTCCGGCGTTTAATGCGCCAGTGCCGGCGTCGGAACAAAACGAGAAATCGAGAACTACTATGGCCGCGTTCCCACCAGCTGTCGCGACGATTCGCTCTATTTGAATCTAGTAGAGGGTTTGGATTCTTTTTTTTTTGTCGATGAATGTATGCAGCGTTTGTTATGGCTGATGTTATGAATTCGTGGAAGTACTTGTTTTCCGCATTTATTTCGCGAACTCTCGTGGTTTGTTTAATGCATCCGACGCGATGTGGATATGTTACATATATTTTTTTATATATACATTTATTTAAAAAAATATGAGTTGACTGTTTGACTATTGAGGTCGTGTATGTGACGCATTTTATGATATTTCAGTAAAAAAAATAATACAATGTATTGGATGCTCAGGTTTTAAAAATTTTCGCTTTTATCACCACAGGCATTTGTAAAATATGCAACGTTTTCAAACATAAATCAAAGTTGACATTACATCCAAAGCCATCATACAATTTTACCAGCTTATTTCGAAACACTTCTTAATTACACCTGACTTATTCCTGTAAAACTATATACAATACATCATCTCTTTACCTATCGCCTATACAATTCCACACTCTCCGCTCCAATTCATTCAATGATTTTTCAATAATTCACAAGAGAGCTTTTTACCATTCGTTAGGTACTCGCAGAGCTATTCTATAGACATACGTGCCTCGGACTCTAGAGCCGCAGTGTATAGAGTGGGCAACAGGTGGCGATTCGATGATTTATTTAAAACCGTGGAGCGATTATGCAACAACGATTGTACTCGCGCCCGAGAGCACGAAAGATAAATATCGTTCCGGCAACTGCGCGCTGCAGCTGCAGCGCTCGATATAATTATAAGCCGAGCGATACAGATTCGCGCGTTCGATTAAACAACAAAGAGGCGTCGAGGAGCCGTGAAAAAATATGATAACAATGCCCGATTGCGAGAGTGATAAAAACGCGGATGGTGAAATGCAGTGGACTCGCGATTTATCGCTTACGCGGCTGAGATAAAAGTATGCAGGGATTATTTAAGCTTTTGCACCATATTACACGTAATGCCTGACACAAGTTGACTTGTACTACTGAACGTAGTTTAGAATTATTTTATAGATACTGTCTAAAAAAAAGAAACTATCTGTAATAAGATATTGTGAAACGAAGTTACGCAATACATTATAATCAGCGCATTAAAACGCAGAAGGAAACCTTATACGAAACCAGAATTCAAGAAGTACTACATCAGCTCCACAGCGAAACTCGGTACACACCTCGAGTCTAAACGCGTTTGAAATCTGCCGCTGAGAGAAACTTGCGTTCGCGCAAACGTTACACAGAGCTAACGCGCCCTTTTCCAAAGCTTGCAGCCGAAAAAAAGAGAGAACTGCACGCGAATAAACGGCTGTGCGTCGCGCGGTAGTTTCCATTTCTCCGAAGGAAATTTAAAGTTTCGCCTCTCGCGGAACTTTAAAATGCTTTGCGCATTCGTCCGCTGAAATAATTAACTAGCTTAGACTTTTTCTCTCCTTCTGGCGTTCGTTTGCTTTCCAAAGCTTGAATCAAAAACTTTCCTGTCCGGCCCCGCACCGGGTGGTGTATTTTCTTTGCGCTTTCTGTCGTTCCTTTCTTTTTATCTCTGTGTCCTTTTATCTCATTACACGCTTGTTATTATGCTTATTTTCGGGGTCGAGTATGACACTTGAAAGTTGCTTAATTACTGAGGGGGGAAAGTTGTTTTGGAAGTTGCTCCGTGAACTTGGATCTTTGTCGGTGTTGTTTGACGATGGGGTATGAGAGATTGACTTTTTGAACGATTTTCGAAAGATTTGTTTGTCGCGTTGCAAAACGTAAATTGGGTGACGATTTTTTCAAATATATTCAATTATTATTCTCTGTTATAAATTATTACATTTTCTTACATAGCTGTCTAAACACATAAACATTTTATACTGTACATTTCTTTTTTAAATGAATTAAAAGATAATGTGAAAGACTGGAAAAAAGTACCGATAACAATAAGGAAACGAGAACAAATTTCTTTGTACCAAATAAGAGCATGCTACAATTTCTCATATTTTCTCAACACATCTTGCGTATTTTTACACGTTATACATTTTTTACGTTTTGTTTTTTTACATATTTTTACTATAATAGGAAAGTCGTGTAAATCACTTAAAATTAGACAATTCCGCAGAGAGTATTTTCTAAAATGTAATTAGAAATTGTTTCAAACTAGCCTCGGAATATTTACATTCCAAAATCACGAAAGGTTCTAGAGTTCATTTAAAACTTTTATCTCATTATGTGGCGAGCACATTGTGTAATGTGCTTGAAGAGATTTACGTCTGTTTTGCAAACTCAAATAGACTTTTTTTTATTGTTCTCGACTTTTCTGGCACTGTAATTAAAACGAATTCTCGTCAAACACTCGTCTGCTCTAAAATTTGAAGTACTCACGCACTAGACTCATCTTTTTCCACTTACATTCTATATAACAATTTATTTTCTAGAGATCCATTATTTCGCGCAGAATACCCAGAAAAGAATGTCCAATCATTTCAAATCAGCATACAGCCCACGCATTTCCCCCCATTCATTCCACGCGGTCTTTCTCTTTCTCTCTCTCGGCCTTTTTTCGATTTTCTGCTTAGGCAACTGCTTTCGCGAACGAAAACCACACGAGACCGGGCGAGCGGAAAAAAAGCCAGAGGAAAAAAGGCAAAAACGAGAGCTGACTGGCCGGAATCGACCGCGTCAGTCAGCTACCTTCGTCGTCGTGCCGTCGGCGTTTATTTCAATTATTTAAATCCTACCGACGCTGCTGCAGCGCGATCGCTTTAATCCGATTCGAGCGCGGAGATTCTCACGCCGGGAGCGATGAACGCGTCGTCCTTTGGATTTGTCTGGGGACTGCTAGGAGAGTCAAGAAGATCTCTTTCTGCTAATTTTCTTCGCGTTTTTTCTGCTTTACGGGGTATTAGGCTTGTTTACGTCGTCTAATACTGCGTAATTGTGAACCTATAATCAATATCATTTATTGCTGATTGTATTAAACTAACTTTACGTCACCTTTTTCTGTTTCAGGTATGTATTAATTTCTATATGACGAAACGAGTATAGTCTGCGCTTCGTAAGTAATGTGAATAAATATATCAAATTATCAATTACCCCGAGTACCCTTTATCGAGTAAGACTATAAATACTTATTGCACGCTTCGCAAGTTTTCCAAACAGCGATAATAATTCATCGTTAATAATGTACGCCCTTATACGTGGTGTTTTCCTACGATACACGCGTTCTCTTCTGCAGTTGAAACTCCGTCTAATATATAATATACGTACACATACATCCGCAGCGAAACTTTGGGGGTATTACTTACAAACTTAGCACGATACGTTTGTTTTAAGAGCTTTGATCTTTTCCAGTTACGCGGATGAGAATATTCCCCGTTCAATTAGCTCGAGCTGCCCTGTGTAATGCTAAACAATCAAGCAGCTCCGAACTAAGCACAAACACTTATACCTGGAGATTAATTTATTTCACGCATCAGCTACTGTTGTATCAGCAAAAGACTGAGGCAAACACTCAATATCGTATAAAATCATAAAAAAAGCGAAAATCGATAAACTTTCAAACATCCACTCTTTTCACTTACTCCAGCTGGCTTGCTTTCTTCATTCATTCGTTCGGTCGCGGATTGTCTCTCGGTTTCTCTTTTCCGCGCTACGTGATCCGCCTTTCCTGATATTCAGGAGTTTACTCGCCGCGTCGGCTCTTATACCTAGGCTATATACCAGCTCTTTTGCTCTACTTTTATACCCAATAGCATATCTGTATATAGAGCCATATACACGAGTCCTGCATAGGTTTGTGTATTTTTCACTTTCGAGTCGTTCTATATACGACTGTATACATGGCTCCTCTCTGCATATGTGTGGTCGCGACGGGGTATTATGGGAGACGAGAGGGAGAGGAATCAAAATTCTTCGGTCGCGGAATTCTGCTGCCTCGGCTTGGAAAAATACAGGCAACCTCGTGAGAAACCCTCTCGTGAAAAGAGAGAGAGAGAGAGAGAGAGAGATTCCTGGAAGGTACAGGATCGATGCCGCCAAGTGCTGAGCACGTCTTTGCGAGGGTTTATTTTAGGATATTTTTCGAGGACTCACTGGCAAATAAAATTTGTTCCAATACGTTGAATAAAAGGCCTTCTCGGCGAATTTATTTTCATTATTATTTTTAGTTTCATCAAGATTGCTGGGGATCGATGATTGAATCCCAGTTTCGTTCTGACGCGCTGACCCCTTTTTATCTATACATCAGTGAATTATGTCCGAAAAAGAAATAAGTAATTAGATTACGTACAAATACTAAATTTGAATATCAAAACACTTCAGCTCCAAACTCTCCCCATCAATTCCACGTAACCAACTCCCTATAACAATGAATCACAGGCAATTTTCAATGAATAGTCGGTATCCAGCGCCATTAAAACAGATAGCACTCGCGCAAGTATCTGATAAACGATCTCTCCAAGAATAATTCAATCGGCATCTCGCACGCTCGTAATGGTGAATCGTCGAATTACAGAACTTACCTAGGAAACTACATCTCTCTCCTTCTCTCGCAAGGTACATCCCAAAGGGCGCATCATTCCGAATGAGTGGCAATCAACGGGAATGTGCTAGCGGGCAACGACCGGCTGCAGTTTGGATGATCTTTCCTTTTTCCGCTTTAGCGTGTGCTTTGCATATTTTTATGATTCTCCAAAGCATTTCGTAAGTGCATCGTTTTATGGCTTACATGAGCTTTTAAATTACGCGAGCTTTTTTTCTGAAATTCCAGAAAGTTACGCGTTTGAGTGATAACTTTTTCTTGTTGTGGTGTGCTATGATAATATAATCAAAAGAAATTCATCACGCTGCGTCTTTTGAAATGTATATATATAACGTCGAGTATACGGAATAATTTGTACTTTCATCCCGGAGGCATAAAATTAGCCTGTGAGAAAACAACTGCATCTACGACGACGTCGAGAGGAAACAAGGACGCGTGTAATTTCTGACCGCGAAAAGTAAACGAAAATTAGAAACAAGTGCGTCTGACATGTAATTATAAACGGGTCGGCTGCGTACCTCCTCGTCTCTATACACCTGTGCGATAATTAAGCAAAGGCGAAACACACGTGTCGTGTGTGCACACACTGGATAACTACGCGTGTCTGACCTTTTCATAAATTAAAATTTCGTAATTATAATTTCAGCGTTTGTGTCTCGTTAACTGTGACTCGCACTTTGTGTCATAAGATACATTTTATTGTTCAACAGCAGAAGAGTTGCAATTTTCAAAATTTACACAAAAAGCTCCAAAATCATCATTATCATCATCATCAGCCAATCGATCGTAAAACGTTCCTTTGTATATATAAAATCCCGGCGCACACACGCAGAGCGATAAAACGCGCGAGCGCATAAAAGAAAGCTGCTGCCGGAATTCCACTGTAAATTGATAATTTATCGGGCTGCGGGCAATGGAGAGCCATTGCCACGCGCGTGCGCGTGTAATTTAATAAAACATATCGTCGCCCCGGGACTGTTTTGCCGGTGAATTCACACGCGATCGATCGATGGACAATTAACGGACAGACCTCCTCGCGCGCGAGCTCGCCTGTATTAATATATATTCGCTGTAATGAAAGTCTGCACCCAATAGCCGCTCGTTATATATTTTTGTTTTTATCGTGCTGTATCTGATTTTCGATTGAATAATTCTCATCTGTGGGTGAATATGAATTTACTCTGAAGCTGATATTCGATCTTTTCGGCTTATCATAGTTTCACAACAAGACTTAGTGCTTTTCGCGTTGAGCGGCATTAAAGCTTAACCGAGCGGCTGTTCTTTCACTCGGCCTCGGAAGAAGAAGAAGAAGAAGCGGAAAGGGCTAGAACGCAGCGGTGAGCGGCTGTATCCTCCATCAAATATTAATCGGGTACTTCCAGCTTGTGATGAAACCACAACTTCTCTTTCTCTCTCTCACACGCGCTTACTTTATTTATACTAACCTCTCGCTCTCTGTGTGTATACCCTTCGCTCTCATTTTACTTCTCTTTGTCTGGAGGGTATCTTCTACATCCTCTCAAGCTTCATACATGAATCATCATTGTGCTGTCTCTATCGCTAGTTTGCGACTTTTTCCACTGAGATTTTTCAATTTTAGTCCAATTCTTTCGTTTCCAACTTAATTCAAGTTATACGAAATTTTGAATCGCTTTCGATTGCATCACGAATACATATATTCCACGCGTACACTTTTTTCAAATGTAAAATCTTTAAAAATCATATAAAACGAATGATAAGTATTAGGTATAATATATAATCCACCCCAGTAACGAAAGAAAAAAAGAATTTTCCCTCCGCTCGAAAAAAAGTGGGCTCCTTGATTCCCTTGCAATATTCATACTCCTCTCTCCACCTCTCCATTCCGACAGTCTCTTCGGTTACCTGCGCAGCTCTTCGATTTTTCATCAGCCCTCGCGGGAAATGTAGCTTTGCGGCGCGCGCATTGTTCGTCGGCCTCCCCGCGGCGAGAAGGCTGCAGCGAGTATATTCGGCTTCGCTATCTAATGAGCGAGCTTTACCTTTGAAATCCCGGGGACTGTACTCCCCCCTTTCTTTCTTTCGTTCTTTCTTTTCCCATCCGCGCTTTGGCGTTATATGGATATGAGCGCGAAAAAATTTTATTTTACAATGAATATGTGCGAGGGGGATCGGATCGATAAGCAAGAGAGCTCTGTATGCGTGAATTAATGACTGAAGCAGGGGAGTCTCTCGGTTTAATTAATATTCGGGAATTTCGGGGTAGATTTTTCGTTTTAATTATAGTTATATTAAAATCGAAATCTTTTGCCGTTTGCTTGCTGAGCGAGTGAAACGGGATTCTGATTAATTTTGCGACACACTGATTAAATTTTAATAATAACTGCGTATGATTTTATTTTAACAAAATATTTGTGACGTTTACTTTTTTTCATTAAAAAAAGCGCATTTTTCGAATTTATATTACAACTCAACGAAATTCTTCCAAAAATGTTAATCAAACCGAAAATCGATCAGTCCTCTAGAACCGAATCCACCTAGTCGAAACGAATATTCCTCGAGCAAAAGCAAAAAAAAAGGGCAGAGAGGACACAAGGGGCACTTATCAAAGTCAATCTTCCGCTAACGAGTTAGAACCGCTGGTGCGGTGTGGGCGACGCAAAGTTTTTGAATTACAGCTTTCCCGGGCAAACTTCACTCCGGCCGCGAGAGCTTTTTTTCTATTTCGACGGCGAATTCAAAACTATGATTCAACGTGAGCGCCGCCGCGGGCGCAATAAAGCCGTATTTTTGGCAGAAAGTCGCAGACCCCCGTTTGCACGGGAGTGATTTATAGGTTCGAAGGGCGGCGACGAATGTCGCGTTGCCCGCGCGGTGTGTGTGTGTATCCGGAAAAGCTGGCTTTGACTTTTCGCTGAACTTTTCAGTACTGTCTCGCACGCTGTGGAATATTGAAATCTTGATTTGCTGCTTGGAGTTTTAAATCTATTTGATTTGCTTTGAAATTCGGTCGTTCCCTCGGTAACGCTGATTCGACTGAATGAGAACTAAAACTTTCATTCGTGTAGTGAGCATGTAGTGTAAGTAGTAAAATACATGATATGTTCAGACTCTGTATTCTGTCAACAGACAGACTACCAGAAGCTCCATCATCTACAATCCGCCCTCGACAGCAATTTATTCTCGTCTCTCTTAAAAACAAAGGCGCGACAACTCGAGGCTCACACGCCCCGGTCGTTATATCTTCCTCGTCCTGATTTCACTCTACGCTACGAATTTTACGACGCTTCGTCGACGAATTATACCCTCGTCGTCGTTACCTACTGTCCTACAACCTGGTTACTATTTTTTTATGTATCTGCGTTAGTTAGTATCCCTTATACCATACAAAATTAGAAAAGTCGTTCGAGTCGGCGAATTGCCTTTTTGATTGAACGTTTCGCTCGGGCGGTGAATATGACTTGTGGCTCGCTCTCCGTGTATATTCTGTGATAAATCGCAAAAATTCGCGTGAGTGCGTATGCATAGCTGCCACGCGTTCGCGATCGTTTAATGTTTCGAATTGTTTATTCGCTTTACGACAGTCGAGTCGAAGCGTTAAATCGATAAAATTCTTTAATATCAACGTAAACGTGCGGTAGAAAAGCGTATTTTACACAATCTAATTCCAATTTAGCAGAACACAGCATAATATTCTCGAGAGCTCGTAATTCAAGACTGCTTAAAACGATCGCAAGAAAACCGGGAGCAATCGAGTCGCGCGATCACCGCAAATGGACGGGTGGCAGCTATAAAGGTGAACCCTCCACTTGTAAGCTCCGAAATTGCAGTGTCGCCCACCTCCCCATCCCGGCAATAGAAATTAGCATAATCGCGTGATTCGCATTGGCAGACCGTTTGCCCACGTGTTCCGCCACACGGCTCTCCAATTCAATCGACGGCTCGCCGCTTCGCGCGTATATATATATACTGACGTCTCATTCGTCCGGCTGCCATATCTATCTCGCTTCATACCTCATTTCCGCTTCTGATATCTCTTCGGCGTTGATGCAGCGCTGCGCGCGAACTCACTTCGAGCTTGATTGTTTTATAGAGTGGCTGTTTCTCCTGGAATTGGATGATTCCGGGTTATGGGTTTGTTGATGTGACTATTTAGAAAGATCTTTTGCTTTTCTTTCGATTCAGTATAGAATTAATAATTTTTTGGTTATACTAATGACAATTATAAATATAAACACAAATTTAAAACAGTGTGTCTAATATTGTTCGTTAAGAAACGTTTTCAAAATGCAACTGCTTTTACTAGATTCGAGGAAAATGAAGAAATATAAAAAAGAAGTAACCGGAATCTCCCAACCCAATTTAAAATCCGAAATCAGATTTCGTCCAGAAATTCGAAAACCCATCCAACATCCCTCGACCTTCTAGTAGTAGTACAACATGCATTTCACACCGACACCTCACGCATACATAGACTCGAAGAGCAGTGGCAGCAGCACAGTCAATTTATCCGCGCATCTTCGCACATATGTATATATAGCTACTCGACTGCTCGGTCGCGCGTCGTTCGATTTGGCCTTCGATTCGCGAGTTAATCCCGTCGACGGGGCGGAAAGGGTGAGAGCGCCGTGTCGGAAGGGCAAATATACATAGATCCACACACATGCTCTCCTTGCCTCCGGGGAGGCACTGCAGCGACTGCACTGAATTCACAATGAACGCGACGGATGTGTACCGGTGTGCGATGATGCCGCCACGAAATCTGACTGCTCGATTACGGAGATGCTACTGCAGATTCGGCTTTCGGATATGCTCGGATGGACCGGCGATGGTGTGAATTTTAAGTGGAATGGTTTTGAATTTTCTAAAATCCTACGTGATGAACGATGCGTTTGGAAACTTTATTTAGGTTGCTATTTAAATGGAATTTATAGAGGTTGATGAAAGAGAAAAGATTATTTTATTTTGTGTTTGTTTATTGATTTGCACAAATGGTGGAACATTAAATTATACATAAAAGTCTTATGGTCTAAATTACAATGTGAATATATAAACATAAATGTTTGAAACGCTAGCGATACCTCTGCTGAGGTATTTACAATAATGTATATTTCTTTTAAAAGTTATTGGGGCGCTATCTAATATTACAAAAGAGATAATAAACATATAAATGACGAAGAAAAATATTCTACAATCATATCGGTTAGCACCAGGCAGGTAACTGACCACCGGCAACATCAAAATAACTTGATATTCCAAATTTTCGAATTTTCGCTTAATCACCAAATTTTAGATTGTCAAATTTATATTCTAATTTTTAAACCGCTAAACAATTTCTTTGTTTTCTGAGCAAAATTTTTTCTCCATCTAATTTATTGTTCAGTCAATTTCCTTTTTTCCTTAAAAATTTATCGTTGTAGCAAAATTGATGATCATACCAGGCTAAAAAGATAATAAAAATGAAGCAATGGACCTCTGTCTGTTAAAACGCGGAGTTAAAACATATCAACCATATGCAGGCAGTGTATATAAGACACTGGGTTCGATGGATTTCGGATATTTTCGTTTACGTCTCGTCTCGGCGCGCCCGCATCCGAATGTACACGGAAGCTGTCTCGCGCCGTGGAAATACACCCGCTTATGTCATGTACACATATGTATGTCTTCATGTATGCAGTGTAATCAAAAGCTAGCAGTCAATGTACTGGAAAGCTGTTTGTCTTCCTATCTTCAATATAGCTACTGTATTGAACAGCAGCTGATGAGTTTTGGCGACGACGCTATTATGAACATAAAAAAATATCGCTTCACTCGAGTTTGGGCTTAATTATGGAGAGTATAAAATAATTCAAACATTATATTGTCAAGTCCTGCCGTTTATGGTACTAAACTGTATACTTTTCGATTTATATACAGTTCGTCGACAAACGGTACACACTGGACAAACGGGAAAATCGGGACAAACGGGACAAACGGGACACGCGGGAAAATCGGGACAAACGGGACAAACGGGACAAACGGGACAAACGAGACAATCGGGACAAACGGGACAACAAGCGACTAGTATTGCTTTGATTTTCAAAGTTGGGACTAAGCATTGCTTTGATTTTCAGAGTTGCGACTAGGTATTACTTTTCTTTAAAAACGAAACAAACGGGACAAATGGGACAAACGGGACAATCGGGACAAACAGGAAAAACGGGACAAATAGGACAAATAGGACAAACAGGCCCAATTGCGCACAACATAAAATAAAGATCAGGCATAACTAGAGCGTACGGAGGATAATCAGATGTATGCGTGGATGATACGAGACCGAAATGTAAACAGCGGCGAATCACGTTGTACTGCGTTGATTGTACTAGATATAAGTTGCGGCGATAGTTATTAACTAAGGACTAGCATATAATAGTATTAAGCAAATATACAAATAGATACGACCTTGATAGGTAGCAGCTGCGCTGAAATTATAGCATAAAGTGTAAAACGCCCTCCAAGGCTGGTTAGGCGACTAGGTGACGAATGGCCTCACTCTTAACAACGAACAAAATTCAAGAAATGCGAAGCAGCCCCCGATAACTAGTGCGATGTCGGGGGCCAGCAGCAACAGTTAATCAAGCGCTCAAATGTACACGCGGCGACCGTAGAAAAATGAATATCATAAGCATTCAGAATTGAATTATAAGAAGTCAAAAATAATATTATTTTGCTAAGGGAACTAGTGTAATGAATTAGCCGGAATGACCGGTCTCTGACCTTTTGGAGGTCATTTAACATGCGGATTTTCGCAACTAGTACATTAGAAAGAGCTGAGAGAATTTAAGCGCTTTTTTATTATAAATTTTGAGAACCTCTTGATCTCGAGTTTTAGCGCAAGCTATGTACAAATGTACACGTAGGAATAAAAAAATCTTCGCAGGGGTGACAAGTAAATTATACAAATGGAACGTTGAATTTGAAGACCTTGAATGCATCTCTATTATAGTCAGTGGTGCCCACATAAACGCGCGCATGCACAACGATGAATCAACGTTACTGCACATTGCAGCTACAATGATGAGCGAATCCTGCTTCATCGTGAAACTAAATCACGATGCCAAAAGTGGTGAAATTTAGTAAGTACTATAGAATTAAATACTAGTATAGTAATTATTGCTTACTTAATACGAATTGGGTATACCGACGTGATCTGCGACACGACAGAATATAGAAGTGCCACCAAAATGGCTAGCGAGCTAGCGCATCATCTTCTAACGCAAAATCTTCAGACTGATATAAAAAATTTCAACTCTTTTCCATGAAATCCAAAAGGATGGTTCCATCGAATCGAAACGTTATTAAAAACTTCGAATATATAATATTCACAAAAAGCCTTGTGTGACCTTTTCACACACGCTTTGCTCGTACGCAAACGTTCACATTCTCGCACTAGTATCGAAATTTAAGGTTTAATCACGGACTATGTGGATAAAGGCACAGAAAAAATAATATATTTATAACGTTATTTTACGACAGTAATATTTAAGACACAGGTCGATGCAATTAATATCTACAAGATTATTAAAATAACGCAAAACGTATGCTCCTTGAGAGAACGGCAACTGTACTTTTCTAAGAACTTGTGTAATTATACCTGCACATTATAGTATACGCTAATTAGGTATAGTATGTGAAAAATAAGAGATAAAAGGGTGGTGCTAGGTATGAATCATTGGGACTTATACATGAACGCTGATGTTCGGTCCGCACAATTGTGGGTGGATCATGATAGTTTTCGAATTTTCTTTTGTAAACCTAAAATAAATGCAAAATTACAGTATCCCACCAATAAGCTCTCTGACTCAACCAATTATGAACCAACAATACGCCGACTAACCAAAGCCCAACACCATCCTTCCAAAATCAAAAAAATACACTCGGCCATTTTTCTCCTACCATATAACAAGCTCTTCAACTCGAATAATCTCATCCCATACCCGAAACTCCAAACTCCATATTATAGCGAACGAAAACATGCGCGGTGGCCCATTCGATTTATCAGACCTAAAACTTGGGGGGAAATTCGCGCTAGAGCAAATCCAGCTAGCGGCGCGAAACTATAAACCCCCCAACGCGCGTTCCTCGATTTCACGCGGAATCCCCCACGTGCATATCTCTGCAACAGCAGCAGCAGAGAGTATAGACTATATACTCCTCTGTAGGACGACGCGCGGAATTTCCGGGTGGTGTCCGATCCTGCAGCCGGAAGCCCCCAACAGAATATCGGGCGCGTGTACCGCCAGATAATTCCAGCCTCGCGCGCGCGGGAAATGCGAAATCTCTATAGCCATAGTAGCACTTCTCCCTCTCTCTTGTGTCCTGCAGTTATTACAGCTCTGGGGTTTTGGGTAGGCGTGTATGTACGCTGCCTTGTCTTTCTTTTCAATCTCTTTGTGAACTCGCATTTTGTGGGCTTTGTGAGCGGCGAATGAACCTGTGATTTCTAGATGACTGTGGTTCTACCGAGACTGACATACTGTTGCAAGCTTTTATAATTTGTATAAATTAATAAAAAAACGAGGTGGAGCTTTCGTTATTCATGCAGAATTGATATTTCGTTGAGAAATAAAAATAACGCACTTTGTACGGACTCGCACGTGCCGCTTGAAAGCCTCGGGAATATTGCATTGATATAATAATCAAATTTGGCTACACACGCGCTTGGCTATAACAAAAGCGCTATTAGCGCCAAGTGATCACTTAGTGTTAAAAGCCCACGGAATGGTAGTAACCTCCGCTGTAATATTTAGGTCAATTAATCCATATTGACGGCTCGGATCTGATTTCCGTTATTGCATGTACGCCTGATAAGGAATAATTAAGTATCATCCGACGAGCGTCGCGCTTGTAATATCATCAAAGCAGTCGATCTTAACGCAATTAATCCGGCCTGGCGCCGGTGCGTACGTGTAATTATTATATATTGCCCACTATGGAACGAGTATATAATATACATATACCTTGGCGATGTAATGCCTCTAATCTAACTAAAATCAAATCCTGCGCACCGGTATTACTCGATATACGCATTCGCTTACGGATTCGCAGGGCTCATGAATGGCTAATACATTCAGCGACGATAATATCTATCGTTATAACTTCACATCGTCGCTTTAGAAAACGATTCAGAGAATCTTCGTATATAGCTTTATATTAAAATCACAAAAACGCCACTTAATTCCCATCGTCTCTCGCATATAACAATTACAATCGCGTGCGATGACGGTATAATAATCCGTCGGAAATTTACATTGTAAATTGTTTCTCTTCGCGCCTGAGCTCCGGTGTTTCGGAATTTCTGAGGACAGAACCGGCCAGCGCTCATACTTTAATTAAAAGGCTAAATTGCTCTGTGCGAGCTTGCGCAGGGGCTGTAACCGCTCGAAAATTAATGATAAAATGAGACACCCGATTAAACCGAGAAACCGCCTGCCGAGGAATGCTTGTATATATATATAGCGAGAGAGTACGCGATCGATAATCTTGTAAATCGACACGGCCAGACGGGATCTTTCATCTGACGAGAGATGTAATTTCGTTGAATTATTTGCTGCTGGAGGAATGTTCTTGAGGAAAAAGTGATACTTGAATGACTTATTTTGTACTGCAGTTCTGGCATAAAGTTTTATATTACGATTTAATAAAAGAATATTCAGTGAGCCTGGTTATAGTTTGATTGATTGGCAAAAATAGTCCTGTAATATATGCAGACAAAATTAAAACTAAGACACTCCACAATCGAACTAATAATCCCAGTGGTTTTCCACGTGAAAAACTTTACGCACAAAAAATTAAAAAGTAAAAACTCGCATCGATAGAATTTCAAATTTCCTTTCCCGCATTGAGAATTCTCTTATAACTCACATATTCCATATAACAAGAAGAAATAAGCTCAACTTCGAATCCCCTTCCTCGCCCTCGAAAAATCAGGCAATTCCGAGAGTTCGCGGAAACTCTAATAAGGGCTAATGAGAAGCGACGCTTACACTACTCGTCGGTCCGAAGAAGAAGAAGAAGAAAAAGCAAAAAAAAAGGACGACGAAGAGCCGAGAAGAATCTCTCTCTCGGCCACGAGAAAACGAACAACCGGCCATAAAAGACCAAGCCAGTTAGAAAAAGAATAGAAAAAGCCGTGGAAGAAAAGCGAAACACATCGAACACCGAAAGTAAAACGAGAAGAAGAAAGAAGAGAGCTATAGAGAGAGGAAGGGGAGTATTACCAGCGTGACGAGAGAAAGGGTCACGTATAACGCCGAACACGCCGGCGGTGCTTTTAAGGCCGGGATTTAATCGACGGTGTAAACGGTCACGACGCCGGATTAAGGCGCTTCGGCCGCCGCTGCCGCTGGACTCTAAACCGCGGAAAAAGCGCTTTTCGCGACTATTCTCTTTTACTTCGCTACAGCTGCCGGATATATACCGGCGGCGCGCGCGCAAGCTCGACTTATCCACCTTAGCCGTGTCGAACGCTCTGGATATACACACTGCTCGGCCAAGTTGAGCTAGGGTATGTGTCGTGATTTCAGAGAGGACGAGTCCTATGCGTGGATTTTTTTTTAATTAATTTATTTCTTTTATATTATCGATCACTTGAATTATTCATTACGTTTATAGAAAAAAATCGGAGCGTTTATGTTATAAAAAGAACTTGCATCAAAGTGCGACTAAAACCCAGCGAACATGTCAAGCCAAACAAATATACATACGTTTCGCGTTTCATGCACACATGCACCGGTCGCACAGGTCCAAAAGTTTCGACGCGCGCATAGTACAGGAATGTATACGGCGTTGTTGCATTAAGGAACACATTCCGACACAGCGAAGCTGCAACGTGTGTACCCTGGTATATATACACGCAGCCTCCGCTTGCGCGCGGCTAATCTCGTTTCGGAAGAGAATCAAACGAGCCGTTACCATCACGCGCAGGATGTATACGATGGAAAAAGTTACTCTTTTTTCATTTATCCCTTGCATACAGTTTCGTGCCGATGTAAAGCGACTACTGTAAAAGTTTTCGATCGTTCACCGAGGCGATCATTGAATTTTTCACGGGATAGTATCGCTTTTTCGGTGCCATACTACGGGTTGGATTGAGTTATCGAATTTTTACTAGATTTGTATTGATACGATTAGATTTTTATTGGAAGAATGATAATAAAATTCTGCAAGTCTGAAGCAACAACTATCAAATTCCGTGGGAAAACGACACCGGATCGGTTTCGATGTATACTATCAACAGCAGCCGCGAACGTAACAGCCCCCGAAAATAAGTCTCCCTTTAATAAAGCTCAAGCTTCGCCCGCAGAGTTGTTCTCTCTCGTGCAGCTGAATAATTCAGCGGCAAGAAGAGGAAACGAAGTGCGAAGTTCACGGAAAAGCGAAACTATTTCGCATCGTTCGCGCGGCTGCCGGCGGTGTTTCGGAATTTCATTGAAAAGCTAATACGCCCCGAAAGGATATTCAAAGAGAGATACGAAATGCTGAATGGCACCGCATGTATGTAAGTGTGTGTAGGAAGTATTGCGAAAGCTCGAGTGAAAATAGTGAAACTGAGATCGGAAGATTGATTAAGAAAATTTCGACGCCGCAGCAAGCGGGAAGTTTAAATCTTTGAGTATACGAAGCGACTATTATTATTCAGATGTAATTCAGCTGAAAATTGCGCCTTTGACTTTATTAAGAAGCTTTTTTCTCTGCGCTCGAAGCTCTAATTTTTATCTCAAGTCGAGAGAGCTAAGCTTACAAAGACATCAGTGTAGCGGAAGAATAGCCGAGTCTAATTAACCAATCAAGGAATTTCGAAAAAGAGAGCAATAGCAGAGACTCGTCGGGTCAGGAAGCGCACGGCTCTCAAGCGGATTTCCCTTCGCTGTATTTCCGCTCGGCACGTAATTTATTCAGCTTTGGCTTTCTGCACTATATATACATATTGTGTTGTTGTGCATATATATAGGGGGTCAAAGCTCGTTTGCCGAAATTTTCGTGACGCACGTTTTTTCGCGCCCCGACACATTTTCATTTTCACCACATACACAACTCTCGTGTAATTGATATGGCTTTGCTTTATGACACACGTGTGCCTTTGTTCGCAGCAGTAAAAAAAATAAATAACTTTCGCGGTATGTTGGTTTTTCGGAATGAAAGTGTGAGATGATGAAAGCTCCCGTCGCTTTTCTGCGCGCTGGTTTTATGCTAATTTGACATTTTCAAAGCGCTCCTGTTATCGCGCGCGGCTTATGTAAATGTTTTGAAAATTTTGCGCAAACCGAGTTGAAAAATCTAATGTTGAAATTAAAACGTGTGTACAGTAGTAGTCGGACTTGGATTAAGCTATAGTGTCAGAAAGCAATTAGCTCTAGCGTAAAACGTATTATATACTTTGAAACTCTCGTCTTCTATAATGTGTCGTAAATTTAAATGTCGAGCGTATATATATTTTCGGTGTATTTTAGAGTCAAAGCTCCAGAGGGGCTTTTAGCTTTTCAGCTGCTCGAATGTCCTTAATGTTTCAGCAGATCTAATCCCCGGGACTTACAGTTGGTGAATCCGCTGCTCTCTCTCTCTCTCTCAGCGTACGTTTATTGCTTTATCGAGTTCGATGTGTTTTGGTTTTGTCAATTACCATACACGTTTCGCTATTCTTCCTCTAACGTCTCCCGCGAGGATCCGAACTGTTTTAATTAAAATAATCTCATTTTTTTAATTAACACTCCCGATGGGACTGACGAGTCCGTTTTTATTAATTTTCCGGTAATTTTTTTTCTCTTTCTCTTATGAACTCGAGCGCGAGAACTAAAACATAAAATTTTATTATTCGCCGGTTATAATTTTACATTTTATCGCTCGGCGACGTATAAATGTGGCGCGCGCGCGCGCGATTATTAAAAAAGATTCCCTGCTTCATTTCGTAATTTATAATATAATTCCCTTAATTGAATAAAATAAAATTGCCTTCATCTAATCACACACTCAAGTCTGTATTCCACTTAAAACGATAAATAACACAAGTCGAACAAGCAATTCGTCGCAGATCCTAATGAAAATAACAGAGAATAAGCTCTAACTCGGAGCTACAGTCGCGTCTGGCGTCACGTACGTCTCTTCCGCGCGGCAAAGACAGGCGATACCGAACGACGACGATTGATTGGCGCGTTCGACACACGCTCCTCTCACGGAATCGCTCGTTCGCGCGAAAAGAGCTCGCGCGAGAGATGGAGAGGACTTCCGAGATTCGGGGGACAGGCCACTAAATTTCCCGTCCAATTTCGGCTCACACTCATTGTTGTCTCTCTCTCTCTCTCTCTCTCTTTCTCTGTGCGGATGTGTGTGTATATCGGAAGGTAGGAGGGGATGAAATTGAGTAGGGGAATTTGCTCGGCTATTTTTTAACGCCTCGAGCGAGCGCCGGATTCTTGCTTCCTTCTTTTTTTGCGGACTTGCAGTGTGTGTGTGTTAGAGTAATATGGCGTGTATACGTGGGGAGAGACTTTTTTGGGAAGAAGCTTTTTTGCTGCTGTCCGGCTGAAAAGTTGCAGCGTGATTTTTTTGCTCGTTGTGTGTTTGCTTCGAGATTGTAGGATACGGTATACGTGATGGTTTTTTTTTTGTGCGACGAGCCTATGGTTTAAACAATGGGGGATTAGGACGTGAATGGAACGTGTGTGCTTTTTTTGGTTCTGTGTGGAAAATGAGGTAGAGTTTGAAAAATTAATTGCGCTTTTGTGTAATTTCAATATAAATTGACGATTTTAAGACTCGAATTTCGCGCGATTTTTAAAACGCAATTTTGTAAATGTCACCGCGTAAAACGAGTGCCGAAATGTAAATCCATTCGTTACAAAGAGAGATGAGCATTTGAGCGAAAAAACACAAACAGTCAAGCTTTTACGAAAGCTATTAAACAGGAATTACCAGTGTACGCACTTCATTCGGACAATTTGTTCACAGAGAGCTTAATGTGTGTTTGCCGCGTAAAAGCGACGCAAAGTCACACACCGTTCAACAAAGCCTATATGTAATTCATTCTTCTATCCGTTATGGACAAAGGACATCGCTTTAATTTTTTTTCCCTGCCAACGATCCATACCCTTGGATAATGTATGCATTGCATTTTTAAAGCTACTCCAAAGCATCGTTTTTTTTAACTCGTCGACAGCGAAATCACATTAACAGAAATTTCGCTCGAGCTTCACAGCTTTGAGTCAAAGTCGATCGACACTTTCATTATCTATTCGTCGCCTTTACTCTCGTTTGTGTCGCATTTGCATGGCTTTAGCATCTCTGTCAATCAGCTTGAAAATTGAAGCCGGAAATTAGTAACACGAAAATCCACTGCTGGCTTGTGAAATCTAATATCTATCCAGCGCATATTATCAGACAGTTCTATTTTTACGGCGAATAATCGCGTAAATTACTAGCTGAAATGTGCCTCACGTACACAGTGTAAAAATATACTCGCGAATTCCAGAAACTTCAGTATATTGATCTATCGCGAACGGCTATATATCTATACTACACAGAGTCTCGATTTGAAATCAATTTATTCCGAAGCCGTTTTAAATGTATAAATAATTGAGATTTCCTGTGGCGGAGTCGCGTTTCTCTGGTATTAAAATATTGAATATCGAATTATTTCGGGATAACGAAACTCTCGGAATATTTGCATGGCCATAGCAAACAACGCTTTTCCATTATTTTCAAATCGACAATCTTTCTCGCAGCCCGTCTCCTCGTCAATGCGGAATTTTCATCGTAATAATCGAACCGGTCTTTACGACTCGGCATCAGATCATCTTAATTTCCATCTGGCTTGGATTTTACTGCTCCCCCCAAGAAGTAAAGAGAGAAAAAAAATGATAACGTCGACGACAGCTATAGGAGATATCGCACGATCTTATCTGAGATAAGTTAGTTGCGCAGAAGCTCGGCTCATAACGCGAGTCTCTGCAGCGTAAATTTAGCAGGCGAAAGCTCGCTTTAATAGAGATATTTTACGCACAGGGGACGTATGCGCGCGAGCCTCCGCATTTTTATCCCGCGTGACGCGTAATATTCATGGCGGGATTTTATGAGCTTCTCTCTCTCTCACTCTGCGCGTGTATTATATACACGCCTTGTCGTCTCGGATTTCTCGCTTAAAATTTGAACACCTCGACTGCGTGGTTGGAACGTATATCGCATACGATGTCTACCTTTTCATTTGGTTTGTGAAAGATGAATAATTACGATGGTGCTTTCAAAATAATTGTTTCAAAACCTTGCATACTCTATACTGATGTATTCGATAATCAGAAGCAGCATTTATTTACACAAAACGAGAGATCAACTGTCGCAAAATGCTTGTTTAGTAAAACGTCTCATCCTCTCTCTCTCTGTAAACCTCATGTGGTGACTATATATTTTTTTTTGTATTGGAAACGGCGTTTCCCGCAAGGCTCAGCATTAACGCCGTAATCGTTAAAACTTTAACTGCCATTGAATCCTACGGCTTCCGCTGAAAGCCGAAACTTTATATAGTTCCAGACGCACGGCTCTCTCTCTCTCTCTTCTATAGTTCTTGTAAAGTCATAAAGGAAAGGCTCCTCAGAATCTTCGGAAGAATGCGGCTTTACGGTTTCCGAGCGCGACGTATGGATCTCCGAACTTCATCTACTATATAGTTATATAGTAGCTCTCGGATCTTAGTTTATATCTATCGTGGAATAATCTGCGGTGAGTCGTATACGTTCGAAAGAAAAGTGTGTGTAATGCCGGATCGAATCGATTATCGAGAGGACGGAATTGAAATTGGCTGGATTTCTGTTTTTGTTATATATACGTGACTTTTAGATTTTTCTTACGTTGCTTACGTTGAATTTGCATGGAAATTCGTTTCGACGGATTTTCTGCGTCGTTACTTTTAATTTCGAAAGCCAAATATCCAGGTTCAAGGCGAAAGATTGGTTTGTATTTCTTTATAGGGATACGAATCAATTTTACGTTCAATGAATATACGCATGGTTTACAACTGAAAGCTATATTTAATCCTACTTAAAATGCCTCTCTAATACACATCGAACAACATCGATTGGCAATCAAACCCAGTAGCTCGAACAAGTTGCCCATCTTGACCACAGCAAACGGACGTGTTAACAAGCAATCGAAACACTACTGGCATATGTGTTGAGACAAGCTCGCAATTTCTCGACTAGTCCCTAATATAGACACACTCGGCGCTGTGAGAGTCATAATGTGAGGCTAGAACGTTATATATAAAGCCGACGATACGCAGCCGGCGACTGACACTAGTCGTACTCCCTGTCGTGTTAGATATATACATACACACACACATACACCCACGCACACGTATCCACTATCCGTATCTTCGGCCGGAGATATCTGCCTCTAAATCACATTGATTCCTCGTTAAAACTGTGATTTACCGCCGGGAGCAGCGCAGTTTCGAAAGGGCTGCACACCAATATGGTGGCTGTAAATCGGGACACGCGAGAGGTGGGAGGTAGGACTGCGGTATTAGCGGTATCAGCTGCTATCTATGATTACCTCGTTGGCTTTTCGCTTCTCTTCTATGGCTCGGTTCCATAAGCAGATTCGCTTTTTTTTAACGGTATACTCGCCCGCCAGGTGCTGCTGAATGCGCTCGATTATATGGGCGTTGAATTAGTGCGGGGGAGTCACGCGCTTTTGAGGTATGGCGTTATTGGGAAATTGCGCACATTGACGTTTCGGGATGGTTTTGAGATTGGAATAGAGCGAAAAATCGAGTGATTGTTATGTTTGGTCTGTAATGTTATAAGTGCTTGCTTTTAAAAAGTCGTTAAAAACTTATATGAGCGTCTACTTTGAAATATCTAATGTCCCTTGATAAATTTGAGAAACTATATTGTGACATTGTGATTATATTCTATAACCAAATCGTAAAAATGCTAATTTCAATTTTCTCTTTCTGATTTCAGGTATGTATCTCTACTCACTTATCTACACAACTATAACACGTAAGTTCAATTTTCAAGAATTATAATATGTTAGTGTCTAGAATGAAAAAAGTGTTAGCTTTAGAAAACCCCTAGTTACACATATTATCTCTCATCATATCGTATCCCACTCTACATCTGGAAATGAACCATCCCCTGAAACATTGATCCCAAGCCCTGGAGGCGAGAAATCGACCCCCTCATCTTGTTCAAAGTGTACGCATACTCAGTATTCAGATTAAAATAGCGCCTAGTCGTTTAAACTTTAAACTCATTCTCCTGGCCAAGACAAAGACAAGCGACGAGCGCAGCTCGCCCTGGCTCTATCAATTTCAGTCCTGCCCGCTTGAGATGCAATTTGCGTAGACATCAAAGAAACGACATGAATTTGCGAGCGTTAAAAAAGCAGCGAGCCAGTAATTGAAACTAAAATTAGATATTGAATTACTCGCGGGAGGAAAGACAGAGACATTGTGTATATATATATGTATATATACCTGCTGCAGCAGCGACAGGTTAAGGAATTTCCACGGTGGAAGGGGTGAGATCTTGCGCGGCGCATCTCCGATAATTGAAAAACGTCAAGTCGGGAGAAAACTTGCGGGAAACTCGAGAGGGATGAGCGATGTGTCGCTTTGAACTTGTGCTCGGGAACACGTAATTTTCCCGACGCGGTTGCAGAGCTGAAAATTCACACGGTGTGTGTGTGTCTCAATAACGTTAGAGCTGAATTGAAGCTGATTGATTCGTTGTTTGCATGCTGGTTTTTTTACGTAGATTTTTGCTTAGTTTTTTTATGCATCAACAGAATAATTTATTTTACCAGGTGGACCAGTTTGAAGTTATGATTTATCGATTTATATTGAAGGAAAAATCAAAATGGTGTAATGGTCAACGTTCCACAGCCATGTTTCTTGTATTTATTACTTATAATTATGGTTATTTGATTAAATAGATTAGAAATGATATTTGTTATCGACAGTCGATAACAGATTGAATTATCGGGAAATCCGCTATAGGCGGAAGGAATCTTGATTTGAATAAAGGATCTATGGTCTCAACATAAATATAATCTGAACTCATTCATTCGACACCTTGATCCTGCGCCACTTTCCTTCATAATATTACAAACCGTATCTACGCTAAATTTTGTAGATTTTTTAAAAAATGTCACTCGTACCATCGGTGCAGTCTCGACTTTCTATTTATTTATCAAAAAGCCATTTCACAATTCTGTTTTATGGTAGAATTATACTTTTTTAATTTCGTAATTTAAGGTTTATTGAAGTATACTTATTTTATTAAAACATGGATGAAAAATTCTACGTGAATCCTTCGGTCAAATCAAAGAATCGTTGCAAATGAGCGCTGCTGTCAAAAGCGTTGAGTATGTTAAAAAAGCATATCGTAATAAAATTCGTCGAAAATGCATGAAACACGCTAATCTAGCCAAAAAATTGTAAATCTGGCTTTTCGCGTATTTTTAACGAATTATATAAAAGAGAATATGTTCAAAACCCGCTAATTTCGAGGAAAACCATCATTTATGGTTCTTAGATTCACATTCATTACTTTTGTATTTAAAATAGTGCTCCATTAGTAGTTTTTAATTAAATCTTTTTTAACAAACAAGTTTAACGGAGGCTCTTTTTCGTAGAATTTTTGAAAAGCCAGATTAGTACGTAATCTCTTTGTAAAGAAAATATATGTGCGCATGTTTCATGTTTTTTCGACGAATTTTACGCTACTTTTCATTACTCATCTAGTTTTGAAGTTCTAATATACTATGTTTTCATTTACATCCTTAAAAAAAGTTTTACTCTTAATAAATTACTTACCAACCAGTAGAGTCTGTTCTAAATAAACGTAGAGAAAAAAACCAAGACTCAAGACAAGACATAACAAGAAAAATGTCGTCTTATCTTGGTCTCATGCAGCTCAAGATGGAATAGCAATAAATATTTCATTTAGCTGGAAATTTGTTTATTCTTAAGGAAATAAACTAAATGATTCGCCTACAAATGAACTAGCCGATGTCGCCATCTAGCAGCAAAACCTAGAAACTTGCAACCGACTATACCCAGCTCATTTCACGTATTTTATTAAGCTATCTACAAAAACACCAACGATTAATCAACCTACAAAACCATAAATCCCTCGATCAAAAAACCAAGCCATCCATTCCTAAAATCGTCCACCCAAGCTTCTATATACTAGATACATCCCACAAAGCCCCCGGAATTTTGTCATTTGAATTCTCCAAGTCGTCGACTGGGAACACTTTAATTTGCCAGTCCGCGTGAATTCAAGACCAGAGGACGACGATGTGCAGTCTTTCTCGCGGTCCGTCGACGGTACTGCACACGACACAGTACAGTCTTCGGTCAAAGTTGTAATCCCAGAGCGCGCGAGCACTGTGATTTAGACAAGGCCGTCGTCGTCGCCGCGGAAACTTCCCCGGCGAACTTCTCCCTCCTGTATTCCCTGGCGCGACGAACTTACTTTGAATCGCTACAGGCCTTTGTCTCTCTCTCTCTCTCTCTCTGCTATACTTCTTCTTCTTCTTTCGCTGCCAAGATCTGCTGCAGCAGGACTGCGTTTCTCGCGCTCTCTTTTTCCGGCAGAATTCGCGCGTCGCATACGTATGAACGTCTTTTTCGCACGCGCGACCTTTCTCCCACCTTTCGCGCCAAATTGTAAATTGTGCTTTTATTATCCTCTCCTCGGAATTTTTTTCTCTTCAAAGTTCGGGTAATTTATGCGTTGGAGATGGGTCAAAAGGTCAGGCGTTAAACGTTCGATATGATTGTATTTTCTCGACTGATGCGAATTTATTTGTTTGTTAGACCGGAGATTGATTTACATTTTTATAAACCCTGCAGAGATAAAGATCTGGACGCAGATGTATGTAATAAAAATTAAAAACTAAACTTAAAAATGGACTTATGGAATTTCAAGTTTTAACAGCAATTTAATAGTTTTACGCAGTGATAATATTTATTATGAAATAACCATAATTTACAAATTATCGCAGTAATTGTAGAATCTACGTTTTAAGTTTATTTTTTTTTGAGAGGTTTTAAGTCATCGTAATGGCTTTCATATAACTATTTTTATTATCAACTTTTTTCTTATGTCTAGGTTCTTTTCTATATATAGACATATCACGATTCATTTCAATATTGAAGTCTTGCAGGCACATCGTGGTGCTCCAGCATTTCATTTTTGGTATTTTTGAAGTTCAAAGATATTTGAGTGTGTGGGGCATTTCGAAATTTTGGTATTCCCCAATTCCGAAATTTCTTTCAGTATAGGATTCGCAATAGATATCTATTATTTTTATAAGCTCCACTCCAAGCTAGGATTCCATAATTTATTATACTATGAAAGAAGATATATATATGATTCTCATTATTTTTGCTAGCATTGATTTGGAGCTCTTATAAACAATGTATAGATTAGATATTTTTCGTTTTCTTTATAATGTGTTGAATGTGTTTGTTCCAACTTACATTATAATAAAAAATGATTCCGAAATACTCTTCCTAGAGTAGACCTATAATATTATATATACTTTCCTATGTATAACTGAGTTAATAAAATGTACTATTTGCCAACGCGCAAGTTGACACTTAAAAATTCCACATTGTTGCGGGGAAATCAATAGGTGAAGCTCATGAAGGGCAATATAGGCGCATCCTGGTGTGTAGACTATATACTGTATGATTTTCCAATACGCAAATGCTGGATTCTTTCGAGCGAGATGTTCAACGTTTTATCCGCTGAATACCCAGGCTTATTCGAAATATATGAAAGCCATAAAGCGCTCGTAAAAGCCGGTGTAACTCTCTCTCTCCCTCTCTGACTTTTGAACTTAATTATTACAAACGTGGTTACACGCTCTCAATTGATTTCAAATTCTATTATCGCATCAATTCGCTGACCCTTTTATCATATCACGAAGCTGCAAACATAATCCATTAATCATCAGAATTCTTCTCTGATCGCTAAATTCCTCGGATTAAAAGATCAAAAACAAAACATTCCACTCTCGAAGCTCCAGCAACGTATGAAAAAGCTTTTCGCGATACTTTGCCTGTATATACAGCGCAGCACATCCGCGAGAATGTGCTCCTCGCACTTCCGATGTCGCAGTACTTACACGACTTTAGACAGTCTTGAATATTTAAGGGGTCTTGGAAAAGCTTCTATATAGCGAAGACGAGAAGCACATGTGTATATATAGCTCACCAACTCTGGACGACGTTTACTTCTTACTTTAGCCGAGTGGCCTAACTGGCCTGCTGCTCTCGAGTGGCCTGGCTCGTTCTCTCTTGCTCTTGTTGGCTGCTGCTGCTGCTGCTGTCAGGAAGCAAGAGCAAAAAACTAAAGAGGAAGGAAGGATGTAAAAGTTGGCGACACTCGGCTGTATAAACGATGTGTACGTGCATGAGGGATGGATTCCTTTTTGGGAGGAATCAATTTTGACTGGTCACTTTTAAATAACTAATGGTCTTTGTTTAATCATGTCAATGTAGTTTTTTTTTCGTCGATAGCAGTTTATTTAATTAAATAGTTATAGCTCTCAATTCGCGTGTATCGATTTCAAATTTAACCAAATATACAGCTGCAAATGTTCATCTCACACATCGGTGTAATCAATTTAACAATCGATTGACTCTTCAAACGTTAACTCGAGCTGTCGGTAATAAACTCAATTATTTTAAAAGCTACATAATTTGATCGAGTACATCCAAATAAATCAGCATAACTTTCCTCGAATGTTTCAAACATTCAAATAAACAACCAGTCCCAATACGACTAATTACAGAAGCCATAGCAAATCAGCATCTCCTCAAAGGAAAATCTCCAACACGCCTCCCACATTCACACTCGGGCTATCAATGACGCTCCATAAATCAACTGATTTCCCCATATAAAGGACTCGTCGTGTACGTGTGTATGTGTGTCCGTCCTCTCCCACCGGACACGATCTGTTAAAGGCTCGACAATTCATTAACCGATAGCTAGCACGGCGCATTCAGTCTGCGCGCTTGCAGCATACATCAGGTAAAGGAGGACGATAGCAGCACTAGCCTCTCTCTCTCACACTGTGTGTTTTCTCTCTCTCACACACTCTGGAGAGAAAATCAATATCGGAGGGTCGCAGCGCGCGCGCCGCGTGGAGACAGAGACGGATGCAGCCTCCGCCCCCGTCGTGCATTGGAAAAAGAGAGAGAGAGAGAGAGAGTCCGGCAACCGAATATCGCACGACCGGCTACTGCAAGTGTGTTTGTGTTTGCGGACGCACGAGACGAGCTCGCAAGCTCTGCAAGCTCTGAGCTGACTCCGGAGAGTCTTCGAAGAGAGGAAGTGTGTTGCCGGTGAACGAGAAAAGTTGTTGCTGCTACTATCAGTGCCGACGGAGAGAATCGACCCCACGTGGAGAGAAGCTGGGGTAGTATAGCGAAGCTTGCTGAAGAGAGTGAGAGAGAGAGGCCGCTGCGCCATTTTGAGGTGGTGCTACTGCTGGACGACAGCGCGATCTCGCGACGACTGGCTCAGGCTTTCGAGCGTTGACTCACACGTGGACCGCCGGTCTCTCTGTCTCTTTCTCGCGGACTGAGAGCTTGCGGTTGCTAAGAGATTGCATGATTTGCTCGAGGCTTTATTGACTTGTCGCTCTTGTATATAGTTTTGTAGCTGATACTCTTTTTTTTTATTCTGTGTATTCTCTGCATGGCTGGTATTTTTGCTTATATAATGTTGCACTTTTTGTTGTGTTCGTCGTTTTTTTTTTGCGAATCGCTTGAATACGGGTGGATGGAAAATGCAATTAATGCAGGGAAATAACTCTGCATGCTCGATGGGAAATAACTCACGTTACAAAGCTATTCCATTGAAGGCTGCATGTATGTGGCTTGTTAAGTAGTAATTGTCGGCTTTTGTCAGACATTGTAGCTTTCAAAAGCAAACCGTATTATTTGCTTGTATTGCGCTCTATAACGGATATATTCGAAGCTTTTATTGCTATACGCAATTTCGAGGAAGAAATATTGCTTTACAATGTACTTTTATTATTATTATATGTATTCATAATAAGTTGCTCGTATACGTAAGCTCAAATGATATATAAATTTACTTTTATGACTCTTTTTCATTGTTATTAGCATCGACGACTCAATGCAAACAATAGTTACAAATTTGCG
Organism: Cecidostiba fungosa; assembly: GCA_900474305.1. Lineage (NCBI taxonomy): Eukaryota > Metazoa > Arthropoda > Insecta > Hymenoptera > Pteromalidae > Cecidostiba > Cecidostiba fungosa. Next base: position 55,233 of record UCOJ01000333.1, on the reverse strand, counting down.
ATTACAATTTATCGGAAACTCTTGTTGTCGAAACATCTAAAAATTAAAATCGCAAATCTCATTACACAAGAAATATAACATTTTTAATCGCGCCACTTTCAAAATTTCCACGTCACGCTCTGGCAACAAAAAAATCACCGCGTCAAAGTCCAAGATTTCGCTTTCAACCCACACTCCCATATATCCATTTCTTTCATCATGTCCAACAAAAAAAAAGCTCCACTACCGACAGAAAGAAAACCGCACGCGTCACTTCCACCTTGGAAAATCGGGATTCGTCGTCGATACACCTCTGAATTACGCACTCATAAATCCATCTTCGAAGCGCCACAACTGCTATTTATACCTAGAGCTTTTGTAAACACGCTCAAAAAGCAGGAGCACACATGCGCATTGTAGGCTTCGAGCGCGCGACAAGCGATATATAATTCCGCGGTTTGGCGCAGCCGAATATTCAACTCGCGTATATACATATAGAGGGGGAACCGAATGCAAGCGCGAGAGCCCCAAAATGGCATGATTTATTCGGATCTCGTTAATGCGGGACGACCTACACTCGCGCCCGCATAAATCGTGATAATCGATCTCTCTCGTGTGTATGTGTGTGTGTGTGTCTGTGTCTGTGCTTGCAAGCACCGAGCCTTGTCGAGCTTTCTACATGTGCTCTGATACGATATTGACGTTTGGCGTCGCTTTGTAGGCTTGCGTTTTACTTTTGAGTGTTATGGATGTGAGGAAGTTTAATCTTTTGAGATTTAAAGGAATCAGTCTGTGCTTCATTGTTCTGTGTGTTATTTACATCAGGGTAGCTTGGATAAGTTGCATATGGATTCTATATATACGGAGTGCATATGTGAGTGCTTTTATTTTCATCTCATCTATATATGCCAAATAAGTAACTGCATGAATATAATACATTAAATTCGAAAACAGATTATCTCAGGATCCGGAATATGTATTTCTGTGCAAACACTGAAATATTCATTTTATTCGCAGAAGGCAATATTATACCTACATGGCAACGAGTAGAATCTCTTATTAATATCCCAAGCTCACGTGAACCAATTTAATCTCAGCGCTAATATATCAAACTCGAAAAAATCGTCAAGCTCATTATTTCTCTCGTATATGCACTCTGTCAAAGCTTGTCGCATCTCCTCTTTGCATTACTAATTAATTAGAAATTAACTCGATATATAATTACAGCAGATAATGAGTTGACGCGTAATTAACGCGAGTACGAGGTCTTCCTTACTCGCGAACACAAGACGAAGGCAGCTCTAGGCAGTATGTGTTTCGTCACGATTTATTAGTATCGATCGTTACAACTATATAACATAATCGATACTGATATATCAAAGTATTTTTTAATATTCATTAAAATTTGAGTTGAAATTAATTTTTCATTGTTATATATATATCACTTTTTAATCATTCTTCAGCACTTTTACCCTTTTGATAAAATTTTACGCGGACAAAAAGTTCCCGCTCACGTTCAAAGCTTTGAGTTTTTCGAATTTAAAGCTTTCAAAGGACTTTTAGAGTTATAAAATCACGCTTTACTTTGTCAGAGCTGTAAAACTATATCATCCTTTTCGGTGCTCCTTTGTACCTCGTTCTTTTTATTTTTCACCCTTGTTCTCTCTCTCTGGCACTGCTGACTTTACGCGAAATATATCTACGGGTTATTTTCCAGCTTTAATCGCATTATATCGCAGTAAGTCAACTCTGACATATTCGTTTTTGCGCCGCCTTTTCCGGAAGTCGTGAAACTTCGCTAGCGCGTAATCTTTTATACGAGCTTTAAAATTTTCACATTCATTTCCGTATTTGAAATTACAAATAATCGTACACTCCACTCCAAAATTCCCAATAACGAACAGTCGAGCTTTAAAAATAAGCTCCTCGCACTACCTCAACGACTTCCAGATCACCGGCGCACATTTCTCGAATCTTTTATCCCTCTCTCTTTCTCAAGCACTGCTGGTTCTCCTTCACGGCAATGAGGAAATCTTTCTTCAAGCCCGAATGAAATAAAAGAAAAAAGCTCACACGCCATCTCATCGCATCTTACACGCCATAAACGCAGGGCGGGCGAGCGCGTCGATTTCGCGGCGAATAAAGAGCCGGTAAGCCGCGAAACGGCGCTTTGAAAAATGTACACGCGGCCCGTTTGACTTTGCCGAAGAGGAGAAAATGGGAGGCAGTAGCAGCAGCAGCTCCAAAGGAGAAAATAAAATAAAGGGAGAACCATAGAAAAGATTGACGCCCGAGTGTGGCTCGTAAAGGCGTGAGAAAAGGGAAAGAAATGGAGGGAGGACGTGTGTGTGGGGGGCAACCGGTCGGATTGAATTGTTTATTGCCTTCTGGTGTGTTAAATTTATACATATACGGAGTCTGTGTGTTTTCGTCTCGGCGATTTTATTAAAATTACATTTTTCATGCTGTGTCAGACAGGAAGTAGCAGCGCGACGTTGGTGTATATATGATATAGTTTTATACATGTGGAACGTGTGTGTTTCGGAATTTATGATGTGGTCGGGGGGGCAGAACGAATTTTGGGTTATTCGGAAAATTAGCGGAAAATGCGCGAGAATATTCAGGTGCAGAGAGAGAGAGAGCAGCGGCGGCTTGTCTGTTATTGATGAATTCGGAAATCGATTTTATTAGCGCAGCTGGTGTGATACGTAGAAAGACTTTTAGAAACTAATCTCGGGATAGTTCGAAAAGCCAATTTCCAGCAAAATTGCTGTCGCGTTCGTCAACGCGGATAGGTAAAATAAGTTTAAAAATAGAGATGATATTATATGCCAAACCAAAATAATTATACGATAGTTCGCTGCTTGTTTTAAAAAGGAATATATGAAAATTACGACGAAGCATATAATTACATTTTTCTCAAAATAAGTTTACGAACGCTTTAAAAAGCCGTCTTTCTACTGCGTCGGCAAATATGTATCCGAAAATCAATATAAACGCTGGCGTAACCAGAATTTCAATCATGCCGACTATATACGTATATCCAGTGACAAGATGTCGATACGCCGAATAATTGCTTCTGGAAAGGACGTGCATTCAACTGCATCCATATACGCGCTTGGCAATACTTCCTTTTTTTTCAATATTTACAATTTATTTGTAAAGCACGAACTTATAATATGTATACACGTTCAAAGCGTTTCATTTTGCCGCGTTTATTTCTTGAAAACGCTTCTCTCATTTCCAATGAATATTTTTACACTCGCGCATCGAAATATATATTATGTATTTAAAAAAAGAAACCAGAAATTCAAGATCGCAAACCGCACATCGTGCAAATTTCGCAAATTGTTAAACAACAACGAGTGGTTGTTAGCGCGAATTTTTTTCCACCGCCCATTTCCAGCATGGAATATGTTTTATTATCATTATTGTACGGGAGAGTAACGTTGGCGCGTAAATTGCGAAAAATCACGCGAGCCAACCGCGAGATTATACGGCTTCGAAGCTGGTATTATCGAATTAAGTTCCATTTCCACCTCGGAAAAAAAAACTCGCAGATACGACAATCGGCTTCAAGCCGAGCGTATACACTCTAATATAATATTTTCATGAAAAGCCTCACTCGAGTGTTTCTCGCATTTTTTCGCAATTTAGATTGGTATAACTACGAGAATGCGAACTCGTGTGGAGTGAAAATATAACACCTGCGAGAAACTTTGAGGTATACATTCAAAAGAGATAGTATCTTGGAAGAGAACATGTGAGTTTGCATGTCGGATACGTGGTGTTATGCTTCATTTGAGTACAGCTGAAAGTGGTTAGCTTGAATTTTCGAGTTGATGTATTTTTAAGTGAATGTTTTTTTTCCTCTCGACTTCATTTTCAAATGTGAAATAATAGAGAGATCGTGAAAAATTCTTAATACCCGATTTCATGAATATAAATATCCGAGCGTCGAAAAATAAAGCTTTCATCCACACACACACACACAGATATCCTCAAATATCAACCGTCATCCTCTTGAAAAGAAATATTTATGCAAAGTCGACAACTGCCGCCAAAAATCGCTCGCCATATCACCAAATAAACTCCCTTTCCTATTCACCTCGGCATTTCCACTCGTGCCAAAAGCCGAAAATCCCGAAAGCTCACTGGCAAAAATCAACAGCCGGGAAAAAATACACACACACGCGCGCGCGCCTCATACAAATCGCAGGCTTCAAAGCGAGGCGTTTGTTCGTCGCTAATTGGACTAAGAGTGAGATCGAGTCGAAAATGAAATTATCCCATTCGAGCGAGCTTTACGGTATAACGCGTACATATACCATTGTCGTCCGTCAATGTGGAAAATACGAACGGATGAGAAGCGCATCGTTGATTATACCTGTGCGAGAAGATAAATACACGTGGGATATCGAGTTGCGTTTAATTCTGAATGAGATTTTAAAACGGAGTCTACAGTCTGGAGAAGAAAAATCGTTGTGATGAAGAGAAATGAAGGATGCGCTGCGCCGCCGTGTTTATGTATATATTGTTCGGTTCATCTTTCTGGAAGCCGGGGGAGAGTTAATTGCATTATACCGGACGGGAAGATTTAATTTGCATTGGAGTTTTTTTTTTTCATGACGGGGAGATGTTTGAGATTAAGCTGTTTGAAAGGCGGAAAGCTTTTTTTTTCGTCGCTGTATATGAAAAATATTTAACGATAGTCGGTCGTTTGACGGATCGGTGATATAATGGATCGACGGCTTTTTTCCTGTAAAGCCATGTTTGCTTTTTCGCTTAAAATCTTGTGAATCGCTCGATTTTTTTACATTCTATTTATTTTAACAGTCAATATATAAACCGAAACACCCGATGAATTCTTTTCACCAAATATCGGTTATATATAAAAAAAAAATATATTAATAATACGCAGTGGAAAAAGAATCTCACGCAAAGCCAGGCAGCTTTAAAAATCACACTGAAAGCTCGCATCAGAAACCCAACAAAAAAAAACAGGTCAGCTCTACCCGAAAAACGTACAAATAATCCAACTCCGCCTCGTGGATTTACACTGCAGCGTATATATACAGCTATACACTATATAGCCCTAGGATCGAATCGAAGGAACTCGACGCTCCCATCCTCTCGCTCGGAAGTGGATGTGATCCTGGAGGCACTAAGTATGCAGATGAAAAATGCAACGGGGAGAGTGAGAGAGATGCCATTTTCTCACGTATACGCCTTGCTTATTCCACCTTGCGAGCTTCCTCCCTCGTGCCTTTGTCTTGTTAGCTGTCTTGACGTTTTGATCTCGAGCTAATTTTCTCGTTCTTTTGAGGAGACTCTCCGACGAGAAAAGTTTCATAGCAAAGGCTTCGGAAACTATAATCAGTAGAAAAATCCGAAAGCAGAAACTACGTCGATACGTGCTTTAGAAAATTAATTCACGCCGAACAATCCAAAGCGCTGTGGAAAAGCAGTGAAATGAAAGTGCAGTGTTGCACTCTAGCATACATGACGAAATGAAAGGAGCTTGCGCGCATCGTGTCAGATAGAGCGAAGGTTACAATACCATGTTTCGTCCCTCTTTGTCTTTCCGCTCTCTTAATCGTAGTTTTCCCCGAACGCCGCTGCAGAACAACAAAACAAACAAACGGTAGACTGTACATGTGAAAAAAAGAGAAGATGACAATGTGTGTGTGTGTGTGTATGTCTGAATCCATCTATCTCTCTCGACGCTCAGGGGCAAAGTGTTTACTGTCGTAACGAGGCCGAAATGTGTTTTGCACAAGTAATGAGGCTTCGACGACAATGGCAACGTAGAGAGGGGAATATTATTTCGAGTGAGATGTTTCGGGCGTTTGCCTCTGGGGATCTGGGAGAGATGGTTTTCACGAGGTTATATTAGAGCGAGTGTGATGAAGAATTTTTTCGAGATGGAATTTTTGATTGAGTTTAGGGATGCTGAAAGCTTTTTCTTTTTGTAATTTGCTTCGTTTTGACGAGAATGACTTAGCATTTCATAAATATGATAAATCTTCGTTTGGCTAATGAAGAAGAACGCGTTTAGTAAAAACTCTCTACTTCATTGTTTACTTTATTTCGTAAAAAATAGCAGAAAGCTTTTCTTCGTTTCGACAGAAATAATCAGGGAAATAAATATCTCGCCTGTACTTTATTTACAAACTGTTAAATCTCGGCGTAAAAAAAAAAACATGAAGGCAAAAGACAATTTCCGCGAAACTTTTCATTACGCCCCGCCTGTTCCTCATTTAGTCCGTCGCTTCTGCATAAAGAATTTCACGCTTTCTGTATTCATGATTCTCGTATATCAGGCGCGCGCGAGCGCGTCTCCTCTTTTATTTCCAGCTCATTTTCGTTTTGTCAACCTAATAAATCTTCACGCTTCATTTCGCCCTCCTTATCTCGTTTTCTTTATCTGCATCTCTCGAGCTGTTGTTGCTGCTTCGTTTTCTTCGAGGGATTTGACTCGCGCTTTTTCTCTCTGTCTTTGTATTCTTTCGCGTCTGAAGTATTTTTCGACGTTTCCGCTTCGTTTATCTCTAATGCGTTCTCCCCTTATTATAGAAGGTAAACACGCATAAGTTTGAGGGTTTCAGTGATGAGATGATGCGATCGTTTCACATTATTTTTTTAAACTTTAGAATTATTTTGAAGACTAAAGAAAGCAATAAAAACATTTTAATTCTTCTACTAGTCGTTTCTATGATTGATAGGTATAGATAGGTGCTGCGGCTAAAATAGCTAATCAATAATCGAGTTTCCGTCCCTCGACAACGAATAGATGAAAAAACAAAGTTTCTGACGATTTTTCAATTTTATACTGAATTTATAGTTTATATCTCTTCGTTTATTCACAACTCGTTCGCTCGACGTGCCATAATATGTACATTTGCAATCGTTTATATTTTTATTCGATCTAGCAAACTCGTTCGTCTGATATTTATATTTCCCTCGATGATATATCAATTTCATCGAAACCTATATATTAAAGCATATTTTAAAATTGTGAATTCAACGAAGAATCGGATCAATACAAACGTCTCTCACATCGTCCTTAAATAATAATATCACACTGCATCCTTCACAATATTCTCCAACTCATGAAGAAAATATTAAAAATGTGCTTATATTAAAAATGATTCTACATTACTAATTACCATACATATTATAGCTCTGTTTAATTATTAGTGCCAAACCGTATCTTCTTTCATCTATTTTTCTATTTTTTTCTTTATATTTTTGTAAAGCGCCAGGAGGCCGTCTAAGATTAAATAAATAAATATATTCTCTCTTACACAGCTGAGGCACTTGTCCCAATATTATCGCGAGGATTCTGTCATACAACAATCCTTTAAATTAAATTTTTAATCAAGCGTTCCCACTTTAAAACAAACGAAAATTTCCAAGTAACTTTACACACCTCGATCACCAGCAGCCATATAATATATTCGTTTCCCAGTAAAAAAAAAAAGTTCTAATCATCGGCGTATCTCCTCAACACAGGAGGCTACTTCGGTGATTATTCGGCGAGTACGTTTCCGTGTCTCCGCGCAGTATCGCGAGCAGCCGAGTTACACTATACTCGAGAGCTTCCATACACTTTAGGCTCGAAAAAGGAGACGGCGGCGGCCTATTACCTCCGTCGTGCAACTGCTACTATTACGCCAAGAGCTCGTTAGACCCGTTGGGGAATCACCTCTGATCAGGAGATGACTCTGTTACGTGTGGGGTAATTGATTTTCCAGCTGGTTGAAGATAATTGAGCTTTTTCTCTCTTCTTTTTCCTATTTTTCGCTCGATCGAAAGTTTCACTATAAAAAAATTCTATTCATTCGATCGAATTCTCCTCCACTTAAATACCGAAGCAATTAATAAATCTCCTTGTGTGTGCGCGCGCGCGAATTAACTAAAAATCCAATTCACGCAGCCCCGCAGAACTTTGCTCTCAGGTCTAATTGAAGAGCATCAGCTTTCTCTTGCGCGAGAGAGCATTCGAGCTAAGGAAGGCAGCGCGCGCAAGATCTTTGTGCGCCCAGATGGCTTCCTCCTTAGCTCGGACCATTAACTCGTCCGGTTCTCCCCTATAGCGTAGTCCCTTCCGGCTTTATTCGCGTTAATCAGCTATAGATAAGGAGCGAGCTTGCACAGCCGGACGCCGATAAACCGTGCGCGCGCGGGAATGGGAAGTTTGCGAGAAGGCGATAGCGACAAAGCGAGAGAGTTGCATGGTTAATTGCGCGGAAGACTATTGCAGTCTGTTGGATTTCGTTTTTTGTTCGAGTGTCGTGAGCTGCGTGCTTTGGTTTATACATATGGGATAGTACTTTATACGCGAGTAGAATTATTAGAGACGGCGAATTGGTGCGAGTATTTTAGGGAGCAGGATATTGTATTAAGATCTCGTGAATTCTACGAAAATGGAAATGATACGAGGTCAGATGCTCGTCTGCCGATAATTCTATTAATCAATAATGGGATTATCATTATCGTCGCTCCCTACGAAGATTAGCACATGTCAGAGAAGACTGTTTTAAATTGTCATTTTTAGAATAGCAGACCAAATGAAATTTATTGGTTATAGATCCTAATAAACTTGAGGTATCACGCGTATAGAACCACTATACTTTACAGGAGCCTCGATGAATTTATATAATTGAGGATTACTGAATATGAAGATTTAAAATAGTCCTTTTTAGACAGGTATTGTCTACTTCACAGACATCAGCGACCACATAATATAACATTTCCGTAATAGGAAAGGATTCTCAACCCCGTCTTCTTCGATCGAACAAACGAAAACTTAATAATCCCGCAAAAAGCATAATCCATCAACCGCACATCTCCAAAGTATGCAAAACACTCGTGCACTTCTGTATAACGAGTAGATACAGCAAACACACGGCTCTACAAAAAATGAAGCTCGCACACGTAAAGTGCTACACAAACCGAGCAAATACACTCGAAAAAAAAGAAGAGAGAGAGAGAGAAAAGTAAACGTCGAAGAGCGAATATAGGCGTTGTAGGTGTAGATAAGGCGGTAAAAAGCTCGGAAGGAGTAGCCTATAGTATAGTATGCACGCGCGTATAAGATAAGGCCTCTCGCAAAAGAGTTTCTCGAGCAGAAAAAGTAAGTGCCCCCCAACGATGATCGGAGTCGAGCAACATACGCGGTCAGGAGGCGCTAGTAAACGACCTGCGCAAGTTTCTCTTTCTCGTTTAACCATATATACATACATATATGTATGTGTATACGCACGAGCACAAAGTAGATAAGTAGTCCTCGCGGATGAGCGGATTATACGAGCGGCCAGGGAATACTCGGCCAGGAATATTATGGCACTTGTTGAGGTTAAACGCGCTCTCTCGTCGTTATTATCTTTGCATTATTTCGCTCGCGCGACGACAGCCGCTAACTTGTATTCAACTCTTCCAGGTATCGCGAGTAAAGTTTACGAGCTGCTGCCGCTCTTTTTTTTCTACTTCTAGCTTTTATTTCCCGCCGAGGGGGCGAATTATTCAGGCAAAAGTTGGAAAATGTTTTTACGCAGCTGATGCTGCTGCTTTTTTCGAAAGTTTGTATTTTTCGAATACAACTGATACTGCGTCGGTATTTCATAGGGATGCGATAGGATTGTTTGATGGGCTTGAAAAGAATCTTGAACTCTCGACGGTTTGTTTTCTGTTATACAAAAGGCCGCCTTTTTTCGAAATTGCAGCTGAAAACAGGCTTGCGATCGATATACAAGAATCGAAGATATCGTATACGCGTTTGTGTGTGTCGGGTATATGAAAAAAAAGCTCGTCGCAAGTTGAACAAGTTCGCGAGAGAGCAATGAAGGAGTCAAGTGTTTCATAACCGCGGCTGGAATCGAAACGGGCTCATTATACCGTTGCTACCTGCGGTTTTCATTCCGATGACTCGAGTGATATGCTGAATTCTCGATATTGGGATAAGCTCGATGATTTGCCTTTCAAAAGCCGTCCCCCCATGCTCTATTCCGTCTTTCAATGACTGACAGATTCTTCACGAAAACTAAAATTCTTTTTTTTCATTTTAAAACCAAACTATATTACAAGCTCAACTGCAATTATCCATCATCTTCGTACAAATCATCAGACATCTCTCTAATCATCCATTCCTAGAAACATCGAGAGCAGTCCGTTTCACCGCGAGCCTCCCAGCAACTCGAACATCCCTTCGGAACAAGCTGCCACTGTCGGCTATAGCCAAGCCCTCTCAGCACACATACACATGGGTTAAAATCGAGCTAACGTCACCAGAAAGCCCATTAACGTACGAATATCCATCCGACGACGACTATGACGAGGGTAGATTTTCTCGAAGCAGTAGTAGTCGGCAGGGATGATCTTGAAGGGATGTCGGACGAGGAATCCGCTAATTGCTGCACACGTGCGCCGCATGTCCTATACGGCTAACCGCCGCCGAGGCGACGAGTGTACGCGATTAAGTGTCCCATACGCCAGACGGGATTTCCGCTCAGACGAGTAAGTAGTATTTTGCTGGTGCGTTGGGTGGGGGTAGGTAATTAAGTGGGTTGTATTTAAATTTGGATTGATTCGAGTGAATTGGTGCGGATGTAGAATTGAAGACCGGATGCTTGGAATTGATAAAGTTTATTAGGGATTCTTACTAGAGGAGCTTAATGAATTGAATCATTGGATATTTATCCATTGGAATTGACATTTCCTTTCCCTAATCATTTATACAGTCCTTTCAACGGTACTCACTTTTTACTCGTCACCCCGATCTCGCGGTATGCCATTTAAATTAAGTATTTAAAATAAAAACTGATAATATTGAGTAATTCAATATCAATTTCCATCACTGTTCATAAATATTCATCAGTCTCATCAGGAGGAATCCAGTTTTTGTTTTAAATATATAAACTTGCGCTGGCATAGGTTGAAACTTTAATGCTCGATAATCGACGAACAAACGCTCGGATAAAATCGCGCAGAATATCTCCACTTCAACTGATAATTCCATCCCAACAAAACGAAAAAAAAAACACACTCCAGCCACTGACAATGAAACATCAGCCCATAAAAATAGTCAGCCGGGCTCGATTAATCACCCAGAGGAACCTCCGCATAAAATACAAAATATCACCTCGCAGCCCATACATTTTTTGTCTCTCTCTCTCTGCAACCCATCACACAGCAGCCGGCAAAATTAATGCGCGAATATCCACTCCTATATATGTATACATCCACCCACAGAAATCGAACGAGCGTGTCTCTGGGCAGTGAAATTCAGCGAACGAACACGTCGAGCCTTTGATCTAAGCCTCAGTAGCCAATTCGCTCTATATATACTCTCTCTCTCTCTCTCTTACACACCGAGGGCGTAATAGATGAAAACAGAGGAGGGGAAAGTATAAACCGCTCATTAACCCGAGACTCGGCTTGGGCGCACGTCCGAAACCGCAAGCCGGCATGCGGTTCGAGCCGGAAGTTCCACCGGTAGCACCATTATAGGCGCTGCAGCTAGTGTGTATAGCTTGGATATAGCTGGGCTTGGTTTGACTACGTGTCGCTCCGAGGTAGACAATTTCGCCGAGTCGGCCGATGTCATGCTCCGAGCAATTGACCCTTCGCGCCGCGAAGAATATATTTGCGAGGAACGGCTTATTTTACGCTACGAGTGATTGCTTGAGTTATTTAGTCTCGCTTGATTGTCCCATAAAAATTAACACACTTGCCTTCAAAATATACCTAATAATAATTATCCTGGCGAAAATCGCATCTGATGCGAAACCACAGCCTAAAAAAAGAAAAATCGACTCCACCGCGATATCTTCCGCATAAAAGCAAGCGATTCTCCTACAAAAAAAAAGACGAAGGCGCTCGCGCGCGTAACAAAGAGATAGCCGCAGTAGCCCCCGGTGAGCTTTTTACCGGCCGGATTACCAGAGTATAATGCGCTGCTTCGCTGGCACCACCACCACCACCACCACAACGAGTCCGACTTCTCGGTATGAATTATGGAGAGAGAGAAGCCTAGCCGAGTCGGCAAAAAGCACCGAAATGGATTATTAATTGTGATAGCCACCCGCCGCGTCGAATTTTAACTCCCGTGCGTAGGCTCGTGGAAATGAGGGATTTTCTTTGTTTTTCGCGAGGGCAGAATCGCTTTCACGCTTCGTTGCACACCGGGTATACCACTTTGATGGCTTTACGACGATCGTGGAGAATTTCATTTTATTTTCTTAAATTACACTTCATTTAAACAAATAATCCCCCAAGCCAGAAGTGATTAAAAAAGCAGCTTGGAATTAGCAGCAGCGCGTCAAAAATGATAAGCCGTGGCTACGCGCGCGTGACGTCGTAATAACTGGACACCCTCATTACGCGCGCGCCATGTAAATTGCATTAACTCGCGATATAAATCCTCGCGGCTCTCTTTCCGCGACGCTGACGCACCCGTTTTGCCGGCGCGCAAAATCCGTTACGAGCGCCGCGACGCGTATAAAACTCGTGTAATTGCGAAACAGGCGCGAGTGCGTGGGAGGCTTGTAAAACAGCCGAAATGCACTTTGATGAGCGAGACGTCGAGGTATTTTTGTTTTTGATTCAGAATTTATTTCGAATTTTATAATAGTTCGATATTGTTAAAAGCTTGCAAAAGAACAAATTTTAATGATTCGTTAAACTGCGAGCTTCGACTAACGAAAAGTAAGTCAAGCTCCAAGTTATAACAAAGACGTAATAATCATAATAAGATATCATTATCCTCAGGACACCGACAAAGGCTATCAAAATCCACTTTGATACTCCCCCGCAGCCTCGTAATATATATACGCACGAACGATCGGAAGCAGCAAGTCTCGTGCTCATCAGAGCCGAATCTGGTCCTTCTCGTATTTCCTCTCTCGGCAAAACTTGATCGTGATAGTTCAGGCGAAAGAATAATTAGTAGCCGAGCACAGAAAGTCCAAGAGAGACCGTCGAGTGAGGTCAGATTAGCGGTTGGTGGCCTTTAAGTGGTCGGCAGTAGCGAAGCCATCAAGCTATGCGTACACATTTCATTCCACGGACTAACATGCGCGACAACTCGAATTACCTCAGTTAAGTTCCGTAATTGTTAATTAACTAAATCCAAACTAGCCACTTTCGGGGCTTGGCTGCGCGGCTGCTGCTGCTGCTGCTGCAGCGCCGTTGAATTATTCAAGCTCGTCGGGGGGAAATTGCCGGGCGCACGCGAAATTCCGGGGCTTCCATGATGGATCCGGACGCTGAGAGTATATTTGTGCCCCTGATGCTGGTCGATGTGCTGGTAGGGGTTTTTTGATACTTTATTTTTTGGTTTATTGATTTGTTGAGTTTGAAATTGGAATGTTGTGTAAGCTTGTTATTTTAGTATTTCGGAGAGCGTCTTGGCTGATTTCATTGGATTAATTTTGGAGAATTTGGTTGATTTCGATCGGAGGTTATTATTGAATGCGAATTTGTCTTAAAACTCTTATGCTATTTATAACAAAACAGTCTAAAATAGCATGACAATATTATATAGAAAGATATAATTCAATACGCTTCAAGCATGGCTTTGAAAAATCTACACAACAAACAGCATGAACTGTCAGACCCTCTATCAAATTAAAAACCCCCAGCTCTTTTGACGCAAAAAAAGCTTAATCAAACCAAAGGCATCACCTGCACGCGTCGATAATTAATCGCCCCCCTATACTCACAGCAACAAATTTAATACACAGTATACATACGACACAGCCGTAGTTTTTCCATCCCCCGCATCATATATACATTCTGATTTATGCTACACACACAGACACAAGAGACAGAGAGACACTCAATATTGCATCAACGTAATTGCGGCGGAAAGATGCACCGCGTGCCATTGACCCAAGCGCGCGTTTATATCGTTCGAATAATTAATCGCTTAATTTGCGCAACGCGGCAACCGACGATTTCGGCGGTTTTAATAATCGAATTGTGGCATCGAGGATCAGCTTCTCGTGCGCTAAATGTTACATTAGCTGCACTATAATAGTGCGATAATCCTTGGCAATCCTTTTAATGGACTACTATACTAGTGTCGTATCGAGTGTGTTAATAGCGTGTGAGTCGTCGTCGATTTTTTTTATTGCATTTCATCGACGCACTGATGTTACAGGAATAGAGCGAGGGCTGGTGACCATGAGGTTCCAACCGCTGCCCGTCGTTTTTATGCTAACGAACTTGGCCAGGAGTTGCTACATTTATCCCTCAGGTAGTGACGATAATCCAGCGTCGTCGATATCTATTATATGTATACACCCCTATTATTACATGTGATGTTAGCAAAGAGGAATTAGAAAAGTATATAGCTGTTTTGCAGTAGACTGTACACTATTGACTCATGGCTCTCCAAATTTTTCTGTTTCAGAAAAAGCCGATCCATGCGAAAAGCTCGAGTGCTCGCTAGGCTCGCACTGTGTGCGCAGTCGCGATGGCACCGAAGCCAAATGCGAGTGTATGGAATCGTGTCCAAGTCTCGGAGATCACGAAGGTGCCGGTCCCGTCTGTGGATCCGACGGCGTAGATTACCCCAGTCTCTGCGAGCTTAATCGCGTCGCTTGCACTCGGACTGTCAATATCACCGTCGCCTTTCGTGGAAAATGCGGTAAGTGCTTTTTTCTTCTCCACTTATACTATCAAAATAAATAACGACTCTAATCCGTGGATCGAAGCCAGTAAATCTCTAATGCACTGCACATAGATCGTCGCTTCCGGTCAATAATGATTCTTCCTAAAATTTACTCCTAAACAAACAGGATCGACGTTCACCGCAGCGCTAATTTATTCCCCTAACGCAATCCACCAAATCGGATCATTTGTATTTCTCTAAATCTAAACGCCGATAAGCATTGATTTAAAAGCATTCCAGCCACGATCCCACACAGCCCTTACTCATCCCGCCGCTACTCGCTTTTGATGAGGCCGCGATTTATCATATCAGCCCCATAAACATTCCCGCGAATAATATTTCAAATTCGGCAAATCCTGGAGCTCTATTATACACACATATAAGCCTGTACATAAAAAAAAGAGGGAGGAAGTCCAAGGACTGTTTGATAGATACTTTCCGAGTCTGGCGATTGTAAAAATAGAGGCGAAACATTCGTATTATGAAGGTCCGAGAGAGGCAGACGGTGCATATGGATATTTCGCGAAAATGTAATGTATCGAGGCCATAGATTTTCCCGGTGCGCTTGCAGCAGCGCCGGCTCCTGTATCGAAGGCTATTATTCAGCCGGCGCACAATAAGGGAGGTTACATGTCCCCAAAACCAATTTCTCGTATTCTCTGCCGAGCGAGCGAGCGAGCGGTATACGTGACACTGCTGCAAGCACAGGTGCGAGCTGCTGCCGCTGAACGACTACGCTTGCAGCACAGCTGCCGGAAAAAAAGGCTGGAACTACGCGATTCGAGCGATGGAGAGACAGAGAGCGAGAGAGATAGGAGTAAAAATGGAAATTGTTTTTATTTTTGCTTTTCGATCGCCGGCGAATTGCTATTCGATTTTGTTTAGATTATTCATTGGTCGTGTAATCTTTTGTCTTTTGATCTAGCTTTTATAAAAATGAGTTTGAGCATCGCAATGATATCGCAATTTCGTAAAAGCCCGTCACACACTACTATAACATCGAAAATCAAACGCGGGAAAATTCAAAAATGATTCGCGCACAAGCTTGCGCGACCACTATAACCGCGTCCCGTGTATCCCTTTCTCTCGAGCGCGATATCTCTCGCTCAAACAATTGAAATTTCGCCATCGACGCCATTAATGCGTCGTTTTTCACGGCTTGTTGAATTCCCGAACGCGACAAGCGATGGAATTACGGCAAAATAGACGCCGCGAGAGAGAGAGAGACAATGACAAATTAGCCACGGCGATTGTCGGCCATTCGTCGGGTATTGGCAGCAGCCGCTCGAAGCGCTGACCCGAGAGGGAGAGAGAGAAAGAGAGGCGTCGAGGAATACGAATGTGTCGCGCGAGTCGGGTTAAATGCAGGGAGAATACAGGATGACGCAGACGCCGAAGACTCAACGAAGACGGAGGCGAGAGAGAGAGACTTGAACGTGGACCGAATGCAAGAAGGATTCGAGGGGTGTGTGTGTGTGTCTCGCCTCGGGTTTTAGCTATATACGGGAGATTTTTCGAATTTTTCAGCGTTTTCCGAGCCTCCGCTCGCGCGTATTTCGAATATTTTGGGAAAATTGCGAGTACGGGGTGACGATACCTATATTGCTCTATAGCGCTATTCGATGCGCGCGATTTGTCGTCGTTCTGTATTCGAGTCTACTTTTTGTTTATGGCATACGATTTGACATTACTTAATTAGAAACTTTATCAACTTCATACTTCCCGCCTCCGAATAAAGCACGTGACACACAACACAGAAAAAAGCTCTCGCGCTAAATATAACTCCATAAAAAGGCAACGACATCGCAAGCTCGACGCTTAAGAGCAGTTAAAGCTCTCGGCGTCTCGCAAAAAATCAAGCTGCTCTTGATTAAAAAAAAAAAAAAAAAAATCATAATCCCTTCGTTCCCATACGCAACGTATCCGTTGGCATCTCTCTCTCGCCTCGTAAAAAGAAAAAAATAAAACGAAGCAGCTCGGAGGTCAGGGACGTATACGGATGAAAAAAATACGAGCTGCACATAGCGCCGGAAGAAAATTCATTAAGCCCGCCACTCGGCGTATAATTTTTCGAGCCGAGGCTCGACGCTAAAGGGCTAATCTCCTCGAGCCAACTGCCTCGTTATGCGCATCCTCGGCGCGTGTCTCGTTTGTTTCTCGTCGTCTTTTTTTTTTTGCGCGCGCGCCTCGAACGTCCGAAATCCTGAGGGATTTCACATGTACAGCCCAGGTGCCCTGGAGAGATGCGACACGTATTATGTGTATATATAGTCGAGCCCAAGGAAGCTGAAAATAAGTTGGAGTGTAAGTATGCGTTCTTGGAGTCTTATTAAGGATTACGTTTGCTTTTTTTACTAGAAAAAAAATTATATGGAAGGGAAATAGAAAATGAATGCGCGAATTTTTCAATAAAATAGATAATCTTGATTTTTAAGTAGTAACGATCGAGTTTTGTCAGACGGCATATATTTAAGCTTGAAGCTATCACGTGATCGACAAGTGCATAAAATCAACTTTATTTTTTCTAAAATAAAGAAAGCTGCTTCCCAAAGAAAATCCCAACGAAAAACCCCACATATAATATCCCTCTTGCGATAGTCCTCGAAAGCTTGCAAAAGAATGAACTGCAGCGAGTCTACGCAGGATCGCGGAGCCAGCAATGCACTGCAGGGACTCGCCTAATCCTAAGTAAACACGTCGCTCGTCGCGCCACTACTGCTGCAACTGTTCGACTGCACAGCGTATATATATGGGCGCCACCGCCACTATACCTGTCTGATCAAACATTTGTCTTTACCACTCGGTTGATTAAACGCCTGCCAAGTTTGTACTGCATTCGGCGCCGACCAAGATGTGCTGCAAATAAAAGGGAGACTTCTTGAGGGACTGAACTGACACGTGATTAACGTTCCTGTTGGTATAGGTATGTGAATTGGTGGGAATTGTAATATTGTTTGCGTCGAAGGAGATCTGGTTGTTATAGGAGAGATTAAATTCAAGAAAATCCAATTTATTTATTTGCTTGGATGGATTTGAAGGAGATTGGAATAACAAGAAAGTTTGCGGTTTTGTGTAACAAACAAGCTGACTTTATATGCGTGACAACTGAAAAATGATGACGGTTTTCAAATATACGTGATACTTTCTTGCTATTGTGACGTTAGTTGATACTGGTATCATAGATATTTTCGAAATATACGTTTTGGTATATTTGTGTAATATTATTGAAGTATTTTCAAACCAACGCCTGCAGAGTAATTATGAATTCAGTCGTCCAGGACATCTTCCAATAATCAATTTCTTTTTACATAATCACAGATTTTCAATCTCCAACTCAATGTACATAATATCTGTCTCAACTTGGAATTCCGCAACTGTGGGGTCGGTTATTAATTATTCAAAAAGGTGCTCGATCGTCTAATACATTATAATTATTCAAATTTAAAGTGGCGGATGTCGCGACTTGAGTTGATGCGGAAATCTTTTTTAATTAAGAATATTACTCGGCGCGGCAGAAGCGCAACGCATTACTTTTTAATAGTCCCCGGGGTATCATAACGAATTTATACCGCGAGATGATTCCCAACGACTTGGATCACTCGAGTATAATTGCAGGTTTGCTTATATTAATAATGTTATTGGATCGAAGAAAAAATATTTTTTAAAACATCGTTATTACATCGCGTAGTTGCTAAAGGTATAGTTAAAAACGTTAACTCTCAAATAAGCTTTAAACATCAGGAAACACTAATTTTATTTATAAATTTCGAATTAAATACGGTAAAATGTTAATTAATTTTAACATTAACGTTTAAATATAAATTACTTCGATACTTTACGTAAAGAGTATTCACTACAGTTCGATTCGCTCTCAAACCATCTCCATCTCCACATCAGACGCAAACAAAAAAAAAACATCTCTAAAAAACAGAAACATCTCAGAGCTGCGCAGTGAAGCTCGAGCGTCATCGAGAATTCGCAAACGCATCGGCAGCCAAAGAAAGCTCACTCCCTCCCCTGTAGAGAAAGTAGGTCAAGAAAAAATAAATGGACACCGTCGTCGGCAAAGACCACCTGACAGTTCAACGAGCCAAGCTCTTCTTCCAAAGAAATACAGCAGCCTTTTTCGAATATGTCACGAGAGAGAGAGAGAGAGAGAGTGGAAAAAGAAGGACCGTTAGCCAAATGCATATTTATGCGCGTGCGCAAAGTTCGGAAGTCCCGTATAAGTGCGCGGCCGCGTTTTATACGCTTCAAGGACATTACCATTAATTAAGACTTGATAAATATTTATCAGCGCGTCGCTCTTGTATACGACATTAAGGAAATGTGCGGCGAGTTGTGCTTAAACTGTGTTCCATAGCCACGCATATGTATTCTTCTTTTCGTATAAAATAATGCATACACTATACTTTCGAATCTCTTATTAATAGCGCTGCAGCGCAGATTTCAAAAGTGACAAAAAAGAAAAGTGTCGGAAAATCTCTTAAAAGTTCCGACATTTATAAATGACGCAATAAAAGATTCCGCGCGGAAAACTTTTGAGAGAAGCGCACCGGTTCCCAATCAGACCATTAATACCACTAATTATAGATGAAATTAATGATTATCTTAATGGCGGAAAGAGGCAAGAGAGAGAGAGAGAGCGACGACCTCGGATGCCACGACGAGGTATCAATCTTCTCCCTCTCTCAGGGTAGAAAAAGCTCGATGAAAAAGGAAAAATCTCACAGACTTATCGGTGCGCCGGGAAGTAAAAAAGAAACTTTAAGAGCCTTCGAAAGGAGTCTCCGCGTGCTTTTATATAACGGAGCTTTATAATGCGACTCGATTATCGTCGTCATTATAGTCCTCTCTCACTCGCGAGCGGTTAACTCGCGAGCTAGGACGACTCTCGCGTAAGATCGTTCGTAGATTCGTCGAGGGAGTGTCAGGGACGAAATAAGGGAGTGAGCGAAAGTTTCTTGCCAACTTTGGAGATTAGTGAGAGGCTCGAGGGTTAAGTGGAAAAAAATGATTTTTTTTACGTCGCTCTTTTGTTTTATCTTTGATGGTAGCGTGATGGAAAAATTGTGGGAGGATTGTCTGTATTTGAAACGTGTGTGCGGGATCTGTTTGTTGTAAATTGATGAAATTTTATACGTTTGTGAAATTCATGCTTCATTGCGTTAAATACCAAAGATTCTTCGTAAACATACCCTTTGAATTTAAAGGATAACCCATCGCAGTATTCACGATAATCTTTGACCAAAAAAATAGTACATAAACGCGTTATTCTCAACAAAGTCCACGATAAATAGCCGGAAAAAAAGCAAACAAAAGGGTCGCAATAAAAGAAAAAACGAAGAAATCACGAGAAAACGAATAAGGCTCTACTCTCTCAGCTCCATATAAGGGACGAAAAGTGGGCGCGATCGCGAGCCCTGGCAAAAAGGAAACAGCGTATAAGAAAACTCTCGAAGGGTTCCAACGAAAGGAGCAAAAAAAGAAAAACAATCGCCTCGTGGCAGGGTTTCGACGCGAGAATTTTAAACGCACTTTTATCGCTCGCGCGCGACCCTTTGTATGAGCTCGAGAAAGAGAGAGCCTGAGGCGCATTATAACGCAACCGAGACGCTTTAACTCGCGGCTAACTTATATATATATACATATATACCCGTAGACGCGCGAGAGGCAAATTGAAAGTTGAGAAGGCGTGGTACGCGTTACTATATTGCGCTTGACTTTTTTTTCTGCAGGGATGAAAGAATTGGCTTGAAATTTTCCTTTGTGAGCGCGAGAGAAAGATATAGAGGACACGTGTGGTTTATATCGTATAATATAGAAAAGCTCGTTGTTTAACGCGAAGCGATTGAATTTTCGTACTTTTTAATCTCGGACGACAAAGTTTCGAAGAAAGTTTACGCCGATCGAAGGGAAGGCATCTCTACCGCAAAGTTAGCCGCACGATGCAAGAAGTCAGCTCTAAATTCAAAGTGTCGGAAATAAAAGCAAAGTCGCCGTTATACTGTAGCAAAACGAAGCCGAATACGTGAAATTCCATTAGTCGAGCTAGCTCTACACACTCTGACAACGACTCAACGCCGCTCGTGTATATATATATACATATATCTATGTGTACATATATACATGTATAGAAGCAAAAGGAGTTTAGTCGCTCCAGTGGACTGTAACGTTAAGCCAGGGAGAGAACAGGTCTATATACATGTATATATAAAGCTACTGCCCTAGCGAAGCGTGTAGAGGCCGCGGGAAACGGAATCCGAACTTCCTTCCTCGCTCGCGCGCGAGCGGCGAAGATTAATCTGACGGTCTGCAGGCCCTTCCGCGAATCTTCTCTGCAAGCTCTGGGAGGAAGGGAGAGGGCTGCACGTCCGATATAACTTTGCCTAATATCGCTAGACGCTGCGATTTTAGAGATGGTATAGGAGAACGGACTCTAGGAAAGGTGAGCTAGAGTCGTATACCTTTGTGTGGGTGTAGGTGGGGGGGGTGGGATTTTAATGGTGGCTTCCGCTTTTTCCGGATAGGCGTCGTATATAGCGTCTATACGTTGCTGTGGGAACTCGATTCTGCGAATCTTAATCTTGTTTTACACGTGACTATTTTCAAATAACTCTTGCTGTGATTGATCACCGAAATCTCGTATAAGAAGAAACGAAAGCTCTCGGCAATCTTTCCGACAATTAAGCGCCATTAAACTCCTCTCAACATCCAGTTACACCCTTTTTCTTGTTTATATATATGTAGCAAAAAAAAAACTGTCACCTCGCGAAATCATCACTGGCTCTCATAATCTTTCTCTCCTCGAAGGTATATATAAATCAGTCGTCGACGATATTGGTTACACAGCTCTCACTCTCTCGCAACAAAGATTTGTCTCTCTCTTCTCGCGCCGCGGTTATTAATCACTGTCTCTCTACTCGCGCGAGTTTCGCGCAATTTCTCGGCAATCTTGTCGTCCTCGTTCTCGTCGTAAAGACGCGCTATATATACGGCAAGAGCCGAAGAAAGATAATTGCACTCGGAAAACGTCAACGCCCCGCGAGAAAATGGATAATGAGATTCTCTCTCTCTCTCTCTCTCTCTCTCTCTCTCTCTCGAGGCGACATTGAGCGTCGTTAATGTCGCGAGATCGTTTCTCTCTAGTCGCGCGTATATATATACACGACTTTGCGCGTTTCGCCAATTATAGAGGCGGCTGACGTTTTCAACCGGATTCGAATGAGGATCTTGCCATTAAACGAGAGTCAAATAACAATTGAATTGGGCTCTTTCTCTCTCTGCGTGAGATGAGTTTCGCGATTATTAAAACTTGTCCTGCTTCCACCGGCATCGCTGTTTGAAGAATCGTTATACTGGTTACGAGTGTGCAGTGCAAGCTTCGGTACGAAATCGTATAATAATTCAATAACTTTATAAATATCTAAATATATCAAAAGCCAATAAAACGCGTCGAATAACGAATTCGTTGTTCCCAATCTCTTTACAGATCCTTGCGCAGGCGTGCAATGCACCGAGCCGGAAGTCTGCCAGTTGGAAGCCTCGAGGCAGCCGGTTTGCCGGTGCAGCGAACAATGCGCCCCTGAAATCTCCCCGGTCTGCGGGAGCGATGGCAAAACTTACTCGAACGAGTGCGAGCTGCTCCAAGAGGCCTGCCGTTCTCGAATACAGCTACGCATGATATCCACGGGCGCCTGCAATTCCGGTGAGCTTCGTCTATATACACAAACATTCCCCTCTCTCTATATATATATATATATATATATCTACATCCCTCCTCCGCAATGTGTAATGCTACAACACACTGATGCTGGGTCATTGGATTTCGATAATGCGATGCAGAGCTGCATCCGGTGCATCGATGGCTCCTAATAATGCGGATAAAGTTTGCTCTAGCCTCGGGTACTGCTATACTTTCTTCTTTATTTTTTTGTGTGTCCCGTTATCGGCGTGCAGCTCTTTCAAAGGAGCTCGTGTACATACACGGCGAACGAATTGAATTTCGATCGTGTGTATCGGACAAACTCTCGTGCGCCCCCACGTGTATATACAAGTTATATATATATAACGCTTTGATTAGTTCGAAAACGTACAAGTATGCGCGCTCTTGTGGAGCGAATTTAAAAGGAATACGCCGGATTATCGGGGAGCCATCGATTATTTATTTCGGCCTGCGATGTATACATAAGGTATATATAACCAAGCGTAGTTCGTTTTAAACTTATAACTGGATTTACTAACGCTTGCTCTAACCGTAACTTTATATCTTCGAAGCGCAAAGTAAAGGGGTTGGGGTATATAAAATATACAGTAGTCCAACATACAAGGTAAAGTTCACAAACACTATATACGATAATATAATATATACGAGATGAGAAACTCGACAGACACACATTACACAGATAAGACAGTAGGTTTGACGTCGGCCGGTTGGCTCTGTATCTCTGCACACAGGAACGAACCCATGCGATGGCGCCAAGTGCGGTCCGCAGGAGCAATGCGCGATCGATCGTTACGGCATCGCCAAGTGCGAATGCGGCCCTGAGTGCGAGCCGGTAATGAGGCCGGTCTGTGCCCGAGGCGGCACAACCTATCCCTCGCTTTGCGAACTCAAGAGACAAGCTTGTTCCACGAGGACCAACATCGAACTGGCTTACATAGGCATCTGCGGTTCCAAGGGACCCTGCTCCGAAAAGGTTTGATTATATACGTCGTATAGCCCCTTATTTCTTTACCTTCTCTTTCTCTCTTGCTCATATATTTGAAAAAAAAATTTACTTAGCGGTTTCTAATTTGTGCTTAGGAAGAGAGTATAGGATTCAAAGAACGAAAGCTTAATTGATTGAAATACTCTGTTGTTCACACGCCTTTGAATTTTTAATTGACTTTCGGACCCCCTTAAGCTAGGATTCGATTCTAAATACACAATTATCAATGATATATTTTATATTCGTTAAAACATAATGTTCCTAATTCAAGAATACACGAACATCATCCGATCGCGAAAACGGTGTTACGTATATATTCTTTACATATACCGAAAGTCATCATCCCCTCTCATGGTCCGAGCGGTTCCTTTGCGGCGTTATTTCTTATCCCCTTATAATGATAATTCAACAGCGTCATTATCGCAATGTGGCTGCCGCCGAGAGACAAGCTCGGGATAATGAGGTCGCGAGTCTCGTCTTTCCCTATTACAAGACCGCACACCGGAATCAAGAAATAAAGGGGAGAAAAGCGAGTACCGCGCCAATTACGACACAGTTATATATACGCCGCGCGTTACTCCGACTTTTTTATCTGTAGACTTTTTTTTCTTTTTTCTTTCTTCTCTGCCCCTCTCCGCGAAATCGTCGATGACCCGTTTTTCTTTTCCATGACCGTAACTGCTTGACCCCGCTTTCTCGAGGCCGTTGTTCCAGTTCCAAAAGGGGGAGAATGTTTATTTTCGAGACGCTGTCGCGTAGTCCAAGACGAAAATTAAAGTGGCACTTTGCAAGGCTATACGCGATTCTCGACACGTCGTAGACGCGGAGAAGTAATTTCATGATGCTTTCTTAGTTAGCTGACTAATGAGAAATTGCTGCGGATGCATGTGTAATTCATGTGGATGGTTAGAATGACATTTATAACTGCTGAAAGTTATAAGAAAACTGAGGTATATCCTAAAACATAAAAAAATGAGTTTAAAAAATCAAACATGAGATTTCATTACCCAGCTGAAAATCGAAAAAATCAGATTAATCATGTGAGATTTCATATGATTCAAAACGATCACATGATGTATCATATGATTGATCATGTAGCTTCGAAAATATCATATGATAAATCATATGCATCTTTTCAGCTGGTTAAAATCGTACCTCTGCTCTCATTCTAAAATAAATTCTATAACGGAACTCTTACAAATAAATCCAAAAGCTTAGAGAGAAAGAGAGAGCGAGATCCCCAGTTCCAAACCTAAACCAGAACGAAGCAGCAAAAAAAAAAAAATTCACAGATCTGCCAATGGGGTGCCGTGTGCACCGAGAACAGTAACGACGAGGCAAGCTGCGAGTGTCCCAAGTGCACCGGTGAGTTCAAGCCTGTCTGTGGCGACGACGGTATAAGCTACAGCAACGAGTGCAAGCTCCGCCTCGAGGCCTGCCAACACAGACGCGAGATTCGCGTTCTCTACCACGAGCAGTGCAGTAAGTCCATAAAAAATATATATAATTGGAAAGTGCATCGAAGAATATGTGTTTTTTTTCTCCTCTCAATAATTTTGATACAACGCACCGATGAAAATTAATTTTCCATTCGATGGCTGAATAAACACTTGATGACCGCGCATGGAATAATTCATATACACACTAAATCAAGCTTTTACGAAGCTCTCTGCGCGGGAATTTTCGTATTTCGCGGGGCACGTAGGTGTATACACTAGCGCGAGTTTTAAATTGCGTATGAATAATTACGCGCCATACAGCCTAAATTTTGAATAACGAAGCTGCATTCTACCTCTGAATTATTATTTATTTCGTCTTCATTTCTCTCTTTCCACCACGCATTAATCACTCAAAGTCACATACGAGCCCGAAAAAAAGCTCCTACACACCTCATCGAAGAAGCTTGCAACGAGACAGCAGCAGCCGGTCGCTCATCTTTTTCCTCCTCATGCAAATAGCGCAAGCGCTTCGTGCCGCGAAACAGTATAGTGAGCCTCTCTGTTCGAGCTTCTTCTCCGCGCGAGTATATAGTACAGACATTTGCATTCGTGTAAATGCGTGGATTTGCGTTGAAAATGAGCCTCGAGCGGACAACAGCTCCGGGGGAGGATGTGTATGTATATATACACAGTAGGGTATAGTCGTGAAGTCGACTTGTGGATTGGAGAGAGAGAGAGAGAGACTGCTGCGGTGTCACTCACTTGTTCTGCTCAGAGAAACCGGTGATTTCCATAAACGAGGCCGGCGTGTGTATATATATACCCTATAATACAAGCGAGAAAGCTTCTTTCAATTTTCTTCGCCGAGTTATCGCGTGCTCGGTTGTCTTTGTTTGTCTTCTCTGCTATTGTATACATTTATCTTAAAAGATTATTTAAAAAGTGGATAATAACAATTAAATATTAACATCTATTACATTTCACTCGACAAAATGACAAAGCCATGACAAATCTCGGGGAGAAAAAAAAATTAGTCCGGATTTGACGTGTACGAAATTGCGGGTCCTGCGCGAGGATGCATAATCCAAAGGGGTGCAAAATCTCCCTCTAGCTTGCTCGACGTGACGAGGTTCTTAACCATCGAGATCCGCCTAACGACGACGAGAAGGTCGGTTGTTCTTGCGCGCTTATATATATACACACACACACACACACACAGCAGAGCTTGCGCCTATATTTTCCTCGTCTTATCCTCTATATAACTGCGACAACGTACAAACATTGCCGCGCTCAACATCTCGATGATCCCGAGGTAAGCTCTACCGCATATACATCTTCTCTGTATACCTATAGCTACGATGTGTTTCACTGTATATTGGCTTCGTCGATGCAGAATCTAGTTCTACCTATTACAATTCAAAATCGAATTCTCAACCGGGAATCGAGCAAAAGCACATGAAAAATCCGGGTATATATAATATGAAATCGCTTGAAAATCAAAAATTCCAAGCGTCTCCTCTCATATCCCCACAATCGCAAAACATCTCCGTATATAGCCAGTGTGCAGCATGTCGCATGCGAAGCCAGTATATACGCGAGGAATGCTCCGTTAGATTAAAACGCAGGCAGCCGCCTCATGCATATCTCGGCTTGACTATAGGGCAGCATCATCCTGCTACACACACACACACATATAGAGAGCGAGCGAACTCGTTATACGACTCATAAGTTGTTACTCGGGACTGGCGCTGCATATGCATGGAGCAGAGCCCTGCTATTCTGCATCCGATTCCCGAGGTCGGACACGCTCTTCTCGCACTTTCTCTCCTCTGCCTCCCTCGTGTGCAGAGCTTGCAAGGGAGTGAGCTTTTCTAGGGCGCGATGATTTCACGATCTCAATGAATTCTACTGCTGATGGAGATTATAGAAGAGTAATCTCGCTTAGGTCTGCAGTATTGATTATAATACTCGGAATTTAATAATAGCTTCGGTTTTTCAATGGGACTCGATTAATTTCGGTTCTAGTCGAGCTTTCGAAGCTTGACTGGTCGTGATGAATTTTTCGATGCACTTTCTACGATTCACATCTATGTAGGAAAAGAAACGAAATATATCGATCGAGAAAAGAAGTCACGAAGCGACTGTTTACTGAACTGATCAAACTATTTCTCTTATTACAGACGGCTGCGAGAACAAGAAGTGCGAGCACTACGGCAAGTGCGAGAGCAACGCCAATGGCGAGGCCAATTGCATCTGTCCCGACAACTGCGACGACATGGTAAGTGTTATAGAAATGAAATTTATTTCCTTCGGAGCTTTTATGATCATTGCTTAGCACGTTTCACCTGAGACACATGAGTGACCTGGTTGCAGTTATTTACGGGGTAACGAGTCGAGAGTATGATGCATTGGTTCGGCTCATTGATCGTTACTCAATTTGTTATTAATAGCCTGACGCTGATGATGATTACGCGGACTCGATGGAAATTCCTCATTAGCCGTTATTTGAATATCTCGCTTCGTTTGAGACGAGACTCTCGATGCGTTGCTGATTTGACGCTATGAGTCAGATAATTTAGATGAACATCATTTCCAATTACTAGCTTCAATTTCATTCGTAATATACACATTTTTATCAGAATACAATATCCAGCAAGCAAAATTGAGTTTGATAAAGAATTGGTAAATAATACGTCAGAACGAAAGTTTATATCAAACAACAGCATAATAAATTATAAGAGAAAGCATGACATAAATAACATCGACGTAAGGTTATACAAATCAAGAATTATCAAATAAAACAAAATTTCATTTCATTCAGTATACCTCAAACTTTCATACTACCTATACTCTCCGAGATTTCCACGAAGATAAAATCCAGCCAATACAACTCAAGAGAGCGAAATAAACGAGAAAAGAAAGAACAAGACACTCGCGTTTGATTGCACGCTCCAATAATATCCACTTCGCTCTCGGCTTCGGATATTTTCTACCTCCGCGAGAGGATGACCATTGCCTCACATCAGGCTGAGCTATAAACTCGACGCAAATTGACTGAAACTGATGGTTATTATTTCGATACTCGACCTCGTCGCTGTGGCTCTGCGTTTTTTTTTTCGTACTAGCTTTATCTCGTATGTGTCTACGGATAAAAGAGTGATTCTGTGTTTTTTCGTATACTTTGATTAGAAACGAAGCGAATGAATTTTTATGGGATTTAATGGTCGAATACTCGCTTTTTATTTAAACGAGGGGTGGATCGAATTTCTGTTTCTTTATTTACTGGAATCCTTTTACGCTATGTTATTTATTAACCGAGAGAACGTTTATCTGACCGTATACAATTTTTTCATTCGTTATTAATCAAACAGGCACGTGAAGTTATTTTATTATTGATGTTATGTTTGATTAATTCAAGCACTGCTCGGTCGAATACTCTTATAATAAAAAACATATTTGTTAATAATTAACCAGCGAACAACATACTCGCAAATAACAACGTAACTGAAAAATGAACTGAAGTCTTGTTTCATATTCGATATTTAGGACAAACAATCGTTATCCACTCCACGGAATAAAAAGGAAAAAAAAATAGTTCCAAGATGACAATTTCACGAGATAGCAGTATCCACGTCGAGTCTCTCTAACATAAGTACCCTCGAGTCTCGGCTCGGCTGATCCGTACGAGATTCGTGCAAATAGTCGACCGAGAATCTTCCGGGCGCACAATAAATTGAATGCGAACAACCGTCGCAATTGCTGCAGTTTACGCGCGAGCAGCCCTCGGGACTTTAGTTTGAAAAAAAAAAAAATTTACTCCCTTTTCTTCTTCTTCTTTACCGCTAATTAATTTTTTCGCTCGAGCTTCTCTCTATATAGGTACCAACTGATGGCGAAGGTATTATCACAATAAGAAACGAGGGTTTCGCGGAAAATTAAATTAAGCTACGTACTTGAGGAGAGGAAGCTGTATTATACATATAAAGCTTGGAAAATTGAATTAGCAGCTTACATTTTAAATTGCACTTTTAAGAACAATAAACTTGCGGTATATATTTGTATCAAATTCAAAACAACCACACACACACAGCGAAAAGTTCAACCCAAGCCGCTCGTAAAACATGCAGACGGCGGTAGCAGCAACCAATTAATAACTTCATTAAGCTTAATTTAACAGAACAATACGAACGCACGCGTGTGCCGCCGCGACCTCAAATTCCAATTAGATTTCGGGCGGAATAATACGGGACCTCGCGTACATGCCATTTTCTCTCTCTCTCTCTAGCCAAGGGCTGAAAATCTTGTGCGTACGTGCCCACCCCCTCGATGTCGAGCATATACAGCTGACTGGCTCTATCGTTATTATTGGTGGCAGGAGGTACACGAGGCCAAAGTGTGTTTCGTAATTTCAGTTTGACACGGGCTTTGTGCCGTTTTTGAAGTTTAGATTGTGTATATACTAGTAATTTTGAAAGTTTTTAACCAAATTTCATGCTGACCACATTATAATAATAATAATTCGGTGTACAGACCGAATTGTACAGCGAAAGCTCGTAGCATAAACGATTCCGAAAATCAATTTCCATCAGCGATACTCGGAATATACGTGCGCAATGTACAATTGAGCGAAACTATATATATAGGTGCTCCCGCAAGGCGAAAGCTTGATTCGATCATTCGCGCTAATAACGCGTGAGCTTGCAGTAGAGCGTACGCCCGCGGCGGCAGGGATGACTAATTAAGTTCGGCTTTTTGCGCTCGCGCTAACCTTTTTCAAGCCGATCGAGTCCACGCGCAACAAGTAGCCGGTGCGTCCGAGTGTGAGAGATTTGGCTTTGTGAATTTTTGCCGTTTTCAGATGATTTCATGATGTGTATTGAATCTGTGTGATAATTAAATTGAAGATACTTGGTCAAAGACAGTCGAAGGTGAAACGTGGCTTTTAATATGAAAAAAATTGATGCTCTCAATATAGAGATTCCCTTGATACATATACTTACACTCATAAATATTTCATTTCGCTAATGGACACACAGGAGTCTGGAAGTTCGAACGAAGTCTGCGGCTCCGACGGAATGACCTACGAGAACGAATGCGAACTGAAGAAAGCCTCCTGCACCGACCAAACTCTCATCGTGGTCAGTTATAAGGGAGCTTGCGGTAAGCATATACACTCTGCAGATATTATAATACCCTTTTTCCCTCTCCACAAAACTCGATAACGATAAGAACTTATCTCGCATATGTCTATCTTGTGTATATACAGTCTTCCTCTCTTTTCAATCCCGAATATTACCGTAAAAAGTAGAACCTTCTAACTCATCGTAAACTCCTAATACAAGTAGTAAAATCCAGAAATGGTCAGACGTCGATTTAATTTTCAAAACAATTCTACACAGAACTCTGCAGTACGATAAAGTGCGAAAACGGAGCTCGCTGTGAGGCAGGTATATGCGTCTGTCCGGAGACTTGTCCCGAGCCAACAGGTGACTACGTCTGTGGCAGTGACACCAAGACCTATGCCAGCGAATGCGAACTACAGAAAGCCGCCTGCCAACGCGAACCCAACCAACCAGGGATACACGTCATCTTTTACGGCGAATGCGGTGCTGGATTCCCCGTAGCTGCTTTGAGTTAGTATTTTACGATTTACTTATTACGGTGATTCTGGGCTTTTTCATGCTTTTTCAACACCGACTAACAAATATTTCAATCCGTCCAACTAACAAAACTAACAAAAAAAATCCTCCCCCTCACAGCAACGATGTCAACACCATCGATAACTCGGCTAGTCACCTCATCCGAGGTGACAAGTAGTCCTGAACTCGAGGCCTGTCGCGATATCCACTGCGACTTCAACGCTACCTGCGAACTTGGTCCCGACAAGTTTCCCCGTTGCAGCTGCAAGTTCGACTGTGCCTCGATCGCGCCCGAGAATATGAAGCCCGTCTGTGGCAGCGACATGCGTACCTATGCCAGCAAGTGCCACATGCTCATGCAGGCCTGTCAGAGACAGCAAGAGCTCAGACTCAGACCACTAGAGATCTGCCAAGGTTCGATTACTAACGCTTTGTGCTTTCATTATCCTTTTACCCTTTTCTTTTACTTTTCAATTAAATAACATATAATTAGCTTAAGATTCTTGTTTGTCAGCATCAAGAAGGAAATTGCATGTTTACTATAATTATTTAAAATTCCACTCCAATCATCTGTTCAAACACTTTCATGACGTCCGTCGTCGTTTCTCTGTGTTTACTCAGGTATGGAAGCGAAACCATGTAACGGCGAGCAGCCTCTCGTCGACTCTGAGGGCAATGAATACGACTGCGGTAGTGGACCGAATCGCCGAGACTGCCCCAGTCACACGTACTGCCATCAAACCCCGAGATTCGCGCGCTGCTGTAAAAAAGGTGAACCTCTCGTCGTTGACGTCTTCCTTTTTAAACTTTTATATAACGAGCGCAACGATTCATTTAATTTTCTTACTAATTTAAACATTCGTATGAATAATTAACCCGAAACAATCTCGTTTCCACAGGCATGCAATCATCAAGATGCGAGGACTCTTATCACGGTTGTTGTCCTGACGGTAAAACCGCAGCCCTTGGACCTGACGAAGCTGGTTGTCCCAACCAGTGTAACTGCAATCGATGGGGAAGTCTATCGGATACTTGCCATCCCGAGACCGGCGAATGCGAGTGTCGACCGGGAGTCGGAGGAACCAAATGCGACAGATGTATGCCTGGTTACTGGGGTCTGTCCAAAGTCGACAAGGGTGTCAAGGGTTGCATTCGTAAGGAGCTTTCTTATATATCGATATTATTCTTGAAATTTTTCCGAAAATGCTGAGGTTTCAAATTTCAAAGCTCATATACATTCTCTGAAAAATTCAAAGGAAACGCGGATATGTATAATAGATATGAATATCGCATGACGTATGGACATTTATGAATGGAGATTAAAATTTTGCCTCGATGCGCTCTTTTTTTACAGCTTGCGGCTGCTCGCTCTTTGGATCGACTCGCGAGGACTGCGAACAGATGACGGGCTTATGCGTCTGCAGACCCAAGATCCAGGGTCAGAAGTGCACGATCTGCACCGATCATAATAAGATTCTGACTCCTAGAGGATGTCAGCTAGGTACTGTCTTCTGAGGAATTTACATTTATATGATATTTCTCTCATTTAATTTTGAAATATTACAACCACACTTATATCTATATTCAATAATCGATATTCTCTTAACAAACTTCCAATCTGAATTGACAACTCTTCAGCTGACGCAGTACTGCCCATACCAGTGAGTTGCAACGAGCTGGAGTGTTACGCAGGTGCGCACTGCTCCGAGTCCAACAACGGAGACATCAGTGGTCCCCAATGCGTCTGTCCACTGGGTTGTCCCCAGGACACACCAGCCGTCTCGGTCTGTGGCAGTGACGGCCAGACTTACGACAACGAATGCGAGCTTAGGCTGTATGCCTGCCGCTACCAAACCGATGTTGTGGCCCAGGCTTTTGGCCATTGCCGAGGTGGGTCCGAGAACCGCAAGATCGGATCACTGGGTCATCGACCCAACGACATCAGACCTTGAGAGGACAGAGAGATGGGATGGGGGTTGTAGGATCATGACTTTTAGGGGCTTTTTAGGATGTTTGGACTAATTAGTTGGCTTTTTTGCTCTTGGAGCTTCGATGGTGCTGGTAACATGGTGTGTTGGGATGTGGTCAGTTGGTGGCAATGATCGAGTGGAGTACTCGTTATACAATTATTGTAATGTTGATCATTCGATCAGCGTCCTGCCAACCATCACATCTTGACCAGTCAATGATGGTGTGGACTGTTGATGATGAATATAAGAATTTTATTATACCGAATTTTGCCATTAGCCATGATGTTGCTAGTGCTTTAGCGTAACGGTTTCTCAACGCAGCTTGAGATGTATATTGTGTAAAGAAATAAAGTACTTACATTTGTACGGATTATATTGCTGACTAACATACCTTATTGTGACCCATGCTTGATTTTTGGTTCTATGATATAACACATTAACATCTTGCTGAAACGAAATCATTTCTAAACTAAACGTAACTTTCTATAAAATGGAATTTCGTTTAGAAACGATTTCTCTCCGCTTCATTCACCCGCATTCACTACTCTGACGCCAAACTCTGACTAAACATTTTAATTTACTGTATTACTGCATCAGACCTTATTCAAATCCACTGAACGCAAGCAATGAACTCTTTTCAGCATCCGTAATTCAATTCAGCCCGAGCCGATCTCGAGCTACAAACTCTCTTCGTTTGTACAGAGAGAGGGAGAGACCTTCTGCCTCTCTGAAAAGATCGATTCATGAAAATAGCCGCCGGTAAAAGCAATCAAAACTTGCTCGATGCGTCGACTGATCAACGAATTAAGCGAATTTTTACCCTACCCCTTGCAATTTCCAAATGGAGCATCATTCCCAGAGCCTGTCCGAGAGCATTAAGCGCGAGCAGCTTTATCTTCTCTCTTGCCTCGGTTCTTTATTTACGTTTTATTTTCGATTTGAACTCGCAAATCGTTACTTCCACGACTCTCCCCTCTCTCTAACGGATTTTCGTTGAAGCCGGAGGCAAGTCAATCTTTTAAAAGTTTCTCACCCCCTGTAGTCTTTCTCTGCTTTTGCTGCGTCCCGCGAGAAAGTTAAACACAAATTGGATTACGGAAAAGGCCAGTTCCCCGGGCACTTTCGAGCTGCTCCTCATGGATGAAGAAAGAACGGAAGCTGCGGAGAGGGCCGTAGGTGCTGTATATATATAGGTATATATATGCAGGAGAGTTGGACTGGTCGATGGAATTTCGTCGCAATTACGCCTGAAAAATACATGACCGGTAAATCATTGCTCGGCGGCTGACTCGTTGGGTA
This sequence comes from Cecidostiba fungosa, assembly GCA_900474305.1. Classification (NCBI taxonomy): domain Eukaryota; kingdom Metazoa; phylum Arthropoda; class Insecta; order Hymenoptera; family Pteromalidae; genus Cecidostiba; species Cecidostiba fungosa. The sequence continues at coordinate 21,519 of UCOJ01000333.1, read as the reverse complement.
AGGAGTTGATGGCAGGCCGAGGATCTAAAGAACGAATATTATTCGGGGAGTCGATTCAATTTTTTTCGAATTATTATTTCAAGAGGCTGGATTCTGGATCGAGCTTTATTCTTTTTATGAAATTTATTTTCTATTATAGATTGTAAAATCAATGTTTCTGCTGCAGCGTTGAAAATAGAAGTGAACGTTCTTGCATTCCATGAAAATTCTTGAAAAAGATATGAGAACAATTATTAAATATTTGCGGATTATGGATTTGTGTGCATTCGTGATGATTGAATTCCAAATGGCATAAAAGGTTCTTGTGGAAAATGAAAAGATTAAATTACTCTTGAAAACGTGTAATATTTTATGAAATTTAAAGTTAAAAAAATCGTACGAATTCAAAATGTTTTATTCGTTTTTCTTCGCGAGGTACTATTTCGAGAAGCAATCGAGTTTCATTTTAATTGAGATTCGAAAAATTTTCACTCTTTTTTAATATTTTATAAAGCCCATCTCGCTATTTTAACACGAGTAACGTGAGAATTACTTTTTTCTCTAATAATAAAAGTTCATTTTGATTAATTTACCTCGCTAATTTTGATCAAAAGCGCGAAGTACATTTTCACAAAATTCAATCTCTATTTCAGTAACAAATACGAAAGCCAGACAACTAATGAATCCGTTTATTTATTTCCTATCAAAATAAAAAATCAACAGAAATATGCGTATACGGCTACTATGGTTTAATAAAGCTAAAAATACGAATAAATTATCTTCGACTATATAAGTTAAAAAGTGTCATTTGATTATGGATTGCCAATAAGATATAAGCCATAAATATCTACATCAATTCATTATTCATATCTTTATACCGTATTCTCGAGAACCCATTATATATATATTTAACTGTGAGTATTATGATCCATATTCCAATTCACTGATGACTTCGTTAAATAAATTCGATAGTCGATAATCTATATAAATATTCTATTTCTTTCTGTACTTTTATAACCTCATAAATAAACGACTTATAAAAAACTTCTGCCTAAAAGTGTGGAATTCGTCAATCGTAAAAAAGCACTACTAAATTTAAAATTTCTCTATCAATCTCACTATACAGCCAACAAAAAATAATTTAAATACAACCAGGTCGAATTGCCAACGTCCATCGCCGAGCAATGAATAAAAACAATAAGTAAAAGCTCGCCGTCGTCTCCGTCGAGAAGCGTAGTGGATTAAGATTCATTGCCGAAGATGTCCTTCCATTGCCGTCGCTGCTGTTTTCTTTACTTTCTTATCCGTCGTCTCGATCTCGAAGTTAGACCAGTACGGTTCCATTTGCCTGCAAATGCCAGGGCGCAACGATTGTCCTTTCATTGGCAGCAAATCGATTGGCGTTCGCTTTATAACCGAGAGCCCTGTTTATATATATATGGCGCCTCTGTCTCTACTATCAAGATTCTTCTATCGAGTTTATTTCTGTTGTTTCGCCTTTATGCATCTTCTAGTTGTCTTTTGGAAAGTTTTTTTTGAGATTCGATGTGTTGGATAACATTTTAAAAGATTACATTTTTTATTGAACCTTCGCGTAATAATAGAGCTTTGGCGAGCTTTTGGATTTCAGAAGATTATACCTATCTATAGGTGCCATTTCGATATTGCTTTCTTATTCTTGGAACGCAATCTCTTTGAGTTCGATGTATGCATCGAGCTAATACTTTCCTGAACCCAGAATATCTTGATGATTAAATTGTTCTATAAACTGAATAATTTAATGAACAGTCCACCCCATCGAACATCGTAATATTCGAGAGGGCTCCTATCTATAAAGTTCGGTCGATTCGAGAAAGTTTTATCTTAAAAATGATTCTATATATAAAGGTTATAACTCAAAAGCCAATTCTGTGTAGGACGAGATCTGCGGATGATTCAAGAAGGTTATATTTGAGTTTTTTTTTTAAATATTCACTGAGATAGAACTTTCTTGCTAGGAACCTCCAATACATCATAATTAAGCTCAAAAAAAATACTCTCTGCCCTCAAAATTTGATTCCCCTTTCTGATCAATAATTTTTCCTTAATATACTAACGACTAAATTCTCTTTTCAGACAATTCAATGACGAACACGGACTCCCCGGTGAAAAGGTACACGGCACAACATTACACACAACCGGCTGCAGCCATTTCGCCCCTATCCAAGTCGACGAGGCACTTGATGGTGCCGGAACCCGATTCCCGACTCTACTACACGAATCGCGCCCACCAGGAAACCATACCCGTCGACAGGAAAAATCTCAAACACGGTTAGTGATGCGAAATTGATTAGTTTCTACTATTGTCCTACATAGTTTCATTAAAATTTATTCGAGGAAAATTAATTTCTGCTGCGCGATTCGTGAATTATTGTAAATGAAGTTGTTATTAATTTATTATAATCAAATTAGATAATTTGAGAATTCGTGTAATCTGATTCATCGAAGATAATTTATTATTAATAATTTAATAACGAAATTATCTTTAAAATCTTCAAAAAGACTGATGAATAATCAAACTCCGAAGGATGTCACCTCATCATCAGTTAATTAATTAAATACAAATTACACAAAATTCGATTCTTAAAAAAGCTCTGCACTTTCCACAGACTCATCAGTAAAATTAAATCCAAAATTCATGATTCACGAAAATTACGCGCTAACAGCATAGAATGAATAATTTACGAAACAGCCGACTATATACTTAAAAACTTTCTCCTCATCAATTCCTTACTGGTGTCGGTTCGAATATAGGTTCTGCCGCGGCTTATCGGCCGACTCCCGCGACCATCAGGGTTGTAACACCACTGCTGGGTGACTTCTGCAACGACGACAAGGACTGCAGTATACTGAACAGCGTTTGCATAAACGGCCGCTGCATTTGCAGCGACGGCTTTGCCGAGACCAGCGACAGGCAGGACTGCTCCAGTTTAGGTAAGGCGCTGCTTGCGAAAATGACTTTTAAATTATATGCGAGGACGATATTTTGGCGCATTTGCGCGAGATATGTACATGTAATTTGTGTATACTTTGTTTGAGACTTCGGACGAGGGATTGTACGCTTATGGAGATATTTGCAGCTTTCTTTTTTTCAGAAGATGCTCTTGTGAGACATTACTTGAATACATTCTCCTTCGCAGGATAAATGTGTGAACTAAAATTTGTTGTTACGTAAATTAAGTTGTACTCTCTTAGCTTAACCAATTTGACTAAAATTACTATTCGATTGTGATTAATCAACTTATATCTTAGATACTGTTTGCGTATAAAAATTCGTTCGGACTTTGTAGTAGCTCTAGATACAACTCTCATACTATCTCTTGAACAAAACCAAATCACACAACTTAGTACAAAACAAAAATAGTCTTAAGTATATCATAACCAAACAACTTGTTCAATCCAACACAATTTCGTCAACGACAAATCTCAACTTGCAGCAAACTACGCTCCAGTGACGCCAACGGAGGAGTTTCATGCCTGTCTCTCGTCACCCTGTCACGCCTCGTCGACGTGCATCGACCTACCGGGTGCTACGTATACGTGCCGTTGTCGCGAGAATTACACAGGTTTCCATTGCGACGAAGAGATCAATCGCCGTGACTACGAGGTAGCCTCCTTCGATGGCAAGAGCTACGTGCGCATGAATCGGCTCAACGCCTACCACAAGTTCAGCATCGAAGTAGAGTTCAAGACTTACGCAGAGAACGGTATACTGCTTTACGATCAGCAGAAGCAAGATGGAACTGGGGATTTCGTGTCGCTTGCCATTGTCGATGGGTAGGTTTGCCTGATGTGAAGCAATACAATTTTGATTCCGATTTATTAATACTTACTCTTGTAATTGCAGGTTCGTCCAGTTTAGATACAATTTAGGCAACGGCGCAGTGATTTTAACGTCACCGGAACGAGTATCGATGAAGCAGTTCCACAGAGTCGTTGCTCAGAGATACCACAAAGATGGTATTCTTACATTCAACGACGGCGAGGAAGTTACAGGACAGAGCGAGGGGATGCTGAAAAGCCTCGATCTGAATCAAGACACTTTTATCGGCAAAATACCTACCAACTACAGCAAGTGAGTGCTAAAATCTTCAGTAACATCTTTTTCTTTATTTTTATCGTATAACCAACAAAACTCTTACTCAGGGTATTCGACAATATCGGAACGTCGCACGGCTTCCTCGGTTGCATCCGCAAGCTCCGGATCAACCGTGTACCGATCGATCTGCATCTCGGTTACGACAAGGACATCATCGAGACCTACCGTGTGAAGGAGTGTCTAGAAAACGGCTGTGCTAACCTACCCTGTCAGAATGGCGCTACCTGCCAGCCTATCTTCGAGGAAGACCTCAATTGCGAGGGCAGAGACTGCCTGGTTGGACCAAGAGCCAAGAGACGTAGTCTCAGAAAACGAAAGGAACGACGTAGCAGCAGCAGCAGTAGCTCTGACCTGAATATCGTCAAGTGTAAAGGAAGTCACTGTGGTGGTCTGGATAGGCCGGTCTCTAGAGATCGGAATAACAACGGACCTGACAATCCGAAGAAGATGTGCCTGGGACCAGTTTGCGATTACGAGTACGACCTGGATGACGAAGAGAGCTACGAGCATCAGGTATGCATAGAAACATTTATCTGTATAAGACCTATTTCAAATTGTTGATGATTTGGAGAACCCTAATGGATGAGTGATCGTTTATCAAACCAGGGCTACGATGCTGTCGACTTGGAGTACAAGTGCATCTGTCCGCCACAGTACACCGGAAAGAACTGCGAGGATTCTCTGGATCCTTGCATGAGCGAGCCATGCCATTACACTGCGACCTGTGATATCCTTCCCGAAGGTGGCTACGTATGCAAGTGTCCACCGGGAAGAACCGGTAGCCACTGCCAATCACGTAAGTTTAAAATCGTTAATCAACGTCACTTAACAAATAGAACAAATCATAAGCGAGTCTTCGTTCACAGTGGACGCCGAATTGACGGAGTTCCTAATCCCGGAGATGACGGGCGACGGCTTCCTAGAGCTACCCTGTCTCGAGGGCGTCGCCAGAACCTTCTCGATCGAGCTCTGGTTCCTGACTCGTGCCAAGGACGGCCTACTTTTATACAACGGTCAACTCACTACCGGTCGAGGTGACTTCATCAGTTTGAACCTGGTTCAAGGAAAACTGGAGTTCCGGTTCAATCTTGGCAGCGGTATCGCCAACATCACCTCACCGGACATCGTCACCCTGGACACCTGGCACAGCGTAAGGATCAGCAGGTTGGAACGAGAAGGTCTGCTCAGACTGGATAACGGTACCGTCGCCAGAGGCTTCTCCGGCAGTCCACTGGTCGAACTTAATTTGGAGATGCCGATGTACATCGGTGGTGTGAGGTGAGTCTACCTATAACTTTCAAAGAAGATTCGTTAGCTTTCACTTTTTCAATCCGGATGAATTTGAAGATGAAGCAGACATTATTAGGCTTCTTGCGAAACTATGCCGGCAAAGTTCGCTGTGCCCGATAAATTCCGAAATTAATAATCGGAAATATTTCGTATAGACACTGGCGCGAGGTGCACAAGTTGGCCGGTGCCACGACGGGCCTATACGGAGCCGTCCAGCGACTGATGGTGAACGAGAAAACTTACCAGAACCTCGCCGTTAACGTCACCCAGCACAATACCAAGATCTACGATGGCTTACCCTGTCCGAGCAATTCGAATCCATGCAGAAACGGAGGAGTTTGCTTCCCCCTCCTCAACAGCTTCTTCTGCAAGTGCAGAGAGGGCTATGACGGCATCAACTGCGAATTCTGTAAGTCGAGTTCCGAATTCACGTTTCCAACTGCTCCCTGTCTCTAGACTGATGTAGTATAGTTTCAAGTTACGGTGGATGTCTCAATTTGACTGGGACGATTAAATATTATAATAGTAGTCTTTTTTTCGTAGTTTAAGAACATTATCATTGTTAACTGTTCTTTTTACAGTTATGGGGGGTTACGATTCTTCGGGCGGAGTAGTCGCCGAGCAAGCTGTGCGATTCAACGGAGATAACCACTTGCAGTTCAAACACCGATTTGGAAGAAGGTATGTTTTTCTTTCAAATAACTCGTCGTCCAACTCTTTATTATAATTATACTCACGAAGAGTGAAATTCCATTATAAAAGCTATATAGTTAGATTGGTGATGGACAAAATTTACAATAATGCTGTGTTAACATTGCCAACGAAAAGAAAACTATAATAATATAGATTCAAACAAATACTACCAATTTAGAGCTTATTACACAACGTAACACAGGCCAACTTTTGTAACGAGGAGAAACTCTGTAGATTCAAAGCTTAAAATTTTCACAATCGCAAAGTAGAGTTAGCGACGTAGCGAAAACTATGATAACAACGAGAAATAGTCGCTGAAACAGATTTAACGAATATATGAAGCCCCCCAGCCAGCGCAAATAACAAAACGACTCAGGTGCTGATATAGAAACTAACTTTTCCCAGTCCTAACGCTACTAATACTACGCTCGGCGATTACGTCGACGAGTCCTACACTGACTACGACACGGAGGACGACGTCGACGACGATTATGAGAATTACGACTATAGTGAGTAAGTCTATACCTGCTGCGCAGTGCATCCTCCAAGCATCGCCTCATTGTGTCCTGAAAAGCAATTTATTATGATTTCTTTTTTTCATTATTTATGTGCTTTAAATCACTTGCACCTGCGTATCCTCATCCTCTGTAGTCGCAATAGTAGATGTGTTTGGTTACGTTCATATATTACACATTTTAGTTTAATGATTTACTGTTATCTCGTATCGTATTATATTTATAATGTATGTAATTGTAGTCGTTCGATAAATATGAAAGTAAATTTTTCAACAATAGAAGCCATTAAGAGAGCTAGTGTTTAGACGAAAATAATGAAACAATACTCAATCCTGGCAAAACATTGACTTTCCATATACGAATGTTTTCAATTCAAGCCGAGCTTTCAATAGACGCCTTTCGATTCTCTATTTTCGTTCAGCTGGTACCAATCAAACATTAAAGTTATTAAAATCTACGGTTTCATCTATAACAGACCTTTTGAAAAAAAAAAACAGTCATTCTCTATTACGCCAAAATATCCATTCCTCGCGATCCTTTCAAAAACAAAAAATTAAAAATTGCTGTCGTAATACTGGCCCGGGTTTTCGGATCGATAGCACACTGGTCTCTCGTAACAATATCGTTGCATCGTTGCTGCAGCGGCGCTGCTGGCTCGTGAATTTTTGACGTATTTTTCTCACGGCACGACCTGGATTTTCACAGGAGGCGGGAACAGCAATCGAATAAATTCGAATTGAGATTGAGGACGACTCATCCGGAAGGCGTTATCGCATGGGTCGGCAGGGGCAAATTGGAGCATCTGATGCTGTCGCTGCACGACGGCTTCGTCGTGCTCACCTATCGTGGCAAGGGAGACGAGTTCACCATCAGCAGCAAGGTGAGAGATATATATATAACAGAATACGGATCATTTGACCCTTTTCTACGAAATTCGTCATTATTTATGTATGAGATTTTTTGAGAAAAAGTTTTCACAGAAAATGTAGAGTGAAATTTTTTAAAAGACAGTCGAGCTTGAACTGGATTCTACTTAAAGTCACTATTAATAGGATCTTTTTTCATTTAGGAGTTACATTGAAAATGAAAAGTGACTTTTGCTCTGAATAAAAGCTAAATTATTATGAGATGGAAATTCGGCTAAAATATAATTTTTTTAAAGAGTTACGTTGAAAATGAAAAGTGACTTATGGAAGATAAATTTTGTGAAAATTTATAATAATTTATCAAGTATATAACGTGAAATGAATTTTTCTCGTATTTCAGTTTTCACGAATATACTTCACTATTATATTTTCAGACGAAATTATTAGATATCATTGCCCTACCGGAAGTGGCTTTTAACGATATTAAAAGTTAAAAATGAAACCCATTTCGCATTCAAAAACGCGACAGCTTCCCTTTTTCTTCTATTATATTAAGCATACTTTACAAATTAAATTGAAAAAAAAAATTTCAGGAACGCGTGGACGACGGTTTCTTCCACCACATCAAAGCAATCCGACGTCGTCGCCAGACGAGCTTGCAAGTGGACGAGCAGCAGCCGATAAAACGCTTCGTCGAGAGCGGACCCCTGACAACGAACGGCAAGCTCTTCGTGGGTGGTAGACCAGGTCATAGAGGCCTCAAAGCTTGTGTCCGTGATTTCGTGGTCGACAAACGCCGGCTACATCTGACCAGGCGGAAGATCGAACTCTGCCACGAGAACGACGTCTGATAGTCGATAAATTATCCGGATGAAGACTCTCTTCTCGCGAGTGTATAGTGTTGTTGTTGAGTTGCTTATCCGCCGCGAGTCTTGCTGGAAGGCCGAGAGGAAATTTGTGACTGGCCCGCGAGCTTATGTAAATAGAGTATAAATCGCTTGGTTTCTTCGTTATATCTTCTCGTGTATGACGTGCGAATGATTATAATGTGTAATAAGCGATGAGTCGTTTTTTTCTTTTATAACTAATAGTGTGTATTTAGTTGAATTTACTATACTAACGAGCTATTTTGTTTCTTTTATTACGAGTATAATGTTAAGAGCGTCTGCATGTCGTCTCTCACAATTAGTTTTGGTTTTTTTTAGATCGCCTATATTAATGGTTTTGTAAACGAAAAAAAAACATGCAACTAATTGTGATATTAAGTGTTAGTTGAAATTCGTATACACAATGAAAAAGGGCTTCATAATGAATTGTTCAACGAATCGACGACGAGTACGACGGAGTCACGGCTATTCACAATTTTCGAGCACAGAATAATTATACGAGGCACCTCCAGCAAGACGTGAAAAGAAAACCTCTTTTAAACAGTATATAAAGCGCGTACGTGTAACATTAGTTAGACACATTTACTTTATAAGGATTATTTTATAACCTTAGAGCTATATATACATATTATGTAAAAGTGTATGTATAAGAAAAGACGCTAAAAGAATAAGAATCGGTGATTCATCGGCTACGATGAAGCTGGTGAAGAATAAAAAAAAAATGGTCAAGTTCAAGTGCTACGTTCTCATCGAAGGACAATAATATATTTTTAAGAAACGAATCCGCGCGCACGCGGAGTATAAATATATAAATATACATTGGATACGTGAATGTATTTACGAATTTACTGATGCGTATACGTAAGTCCGCGTGCTGAGAAATTGTATATCTTTTTTCCACGACAATGAATAGAGGCCAGGGAGGGTGGGGGAGAAAACGAAATTTGTTTACTGTCGAGAGTTGCAAATACAAATGTTGAATAAGAGAAACAAGAAATTAATAAATATTTGAATGTTGAAGTTGTGTAACTATATTGGGAGAAAGAAATAGTTGAATTACGTTTCTTGTTAGTGTTACTATATATATATTTCTTGAAGAAACAGAATGTACGCATACTCGCACGTATATATATATACAAAAAAGGAACCGCTTGATATTTAGAGAATCCATAATATGTATATTAGAAAGACGATGAAAACGTTCAAGAATTTCTTCCGACCGAAACCAAAGACCGAGACGAAGATTACGAATCTTCCAGACTATCGCAATCTTTGTTTACACCGAACTAAATAAGAGAGATAGTATACACCTGTTCACAGAATATATATACATACATAACAAAAAAATATATATATATATGTATAAAACAGTAAACAAATATCGTTTGAATTCATTTCTCAGATATGAATGAGTAATCGTAGGCATTCGTCGTAAGCGTAATTTTAAAGATTAAATCTATATATTATAGAAAAGAGGATGAAAAAAAAAGAAACTAGAGCTGCCGACGCACTTATAAAGAAACGTCATACACGCGATGCCAAGACTGACTACTACGAGGTGGACAAAAAAAAAAAATACGATTGATGGTACAGAAGCAAAGACGCGCGCCGCAGAATTAATCGGTGTTATGTTTGAGTGTTTCGGTAGAGATTTAACGTTGTGCATATATTTCTCTTCATATGCTAGAGATGACACACTGTGTGGCTCTATTTCAAGCATATGGCAATTGGAACGGAGATATATATATATAAAATGGTTTCAATAAACAAAAAGAAAACACCGCTGGCAGATGACGAGCCGTTACGTACATATAAGTATAATCGCGATTGTTTATAAATAACTAAAGATATAAGGCAAATAAAAGAAACCACAGTGTAGCCGAGGCTTTTTGTAAACTTTCGACAGAGTGTCCATAAACGAGCAGCTGATATGTTCTCCATAATATATAGAGTTTTAAATAAGCGTAAACGAGTGTTTCGTATTATGATAATACCATGCCGATCCGAGTAATCAGACGAAGATTGAAATAAACAAAAAAAGAATATATTAAACGATGAATATAAATAATTCGACGTGCACTGTACCTATGTACCACATTCCACGTTATAAGAAAGCCTCTCGTGAATGCTCCATGTAGAACCGCCTATAATGATGATAACGTAAAACGCTTGTACGAGAAGTTTCAATTTTGACTCGTTCCTTCACGAAAATGCACACATGACTCTGTGTCTCGAATATATATACTTATTGTATCACTAGGACTGAAACTGAATCCAATCTTGGAGCTGTACAATTTTTTCCAAGCGTCATCGTTATGATGAATAAAAACGCACTGATTTACCGTCTATATACAAAAGTTTGAGGTCGTATTGAATTTTTGAAAAATTTATTATTAAAAATGATTTAACGTGTTGCAAACGCGATGTAATCTAAGATAGACTTGTAAGCAATCACTTTTCAGCACTACTTGATATAATTTCAAATAACGCGTTGTCAGTCCTAGTCCTTCTTAAAGAATTTCACTCATTTTCTCATTAAACTCTACTGTACCTGCAATATACAACTCGTTATTCTATACGACGATATCTTGAATTAACTTGAGAGAACGAAAAACAATGTGTTACTTCGATTTTTTCAAGGAACGTGTAAACGTAATAGACTAAATCTATTGATTGTGAAGATACACTATTACTTCTGGCCCTTTTGCCAGTATTTACACGAAGCGAAGAAACACACGAAAATTTGAAACCTCTTGTACAAAAAAAAAAAATATTATGAGTGTAGAAAAAGAAAAAAAACTAACCGCTGTTCGACTATTCTGTCTGCAAAATAGAATGCAATATAAAGAAACTCACGCATAGACTGAGATGAATGTTATAAAAAAAGACATGGCATGTTTCCTGAAAAACTGTACATACGTGTAAGTTTAAATTAAATATAAATATATACATATTATAATCGCTCTGTTCGAATCCATCGCGAGATGCGAACTAAAAAAGAAGGATGATTATATGATAATACGTGTAAGAAGAAAAATTATACATATATAAATATAAATACTCGACCTAATTCTGCTTCTAAAAAAGCGAGAACTGAAAATTAATAAGTCTAATCGATTGGAAGGTTAAATTTTCATTTGCGCAAAATTATGGGTTGCCAATAACCCAAAATAATCCATCAGAAGTGAATTTTCATTATTTTTCACGAGAAACAAAATGATAAACACTGTGTAATCGCTGGCCTACTGTAGCGCGAACGAAATATAAATAATAGACGCGACGTGAGGCGAACGAATAAACATTTGTCGTTTAGGACAAGGCAAACAGCATATTTATAAACTATATGCGTTGTACAGTAGCGTATAAGGCAATTTTCATAATATGCGCGCAGTAATTTGAAATCTGCAAAATTTCAACCGACGCTATATATTTTTATTTTTTGTTTCTCTCTCATATCATTGCTGTTAATATTATATCGTTATATGATTGTAAGTGTACGAGGTATTCGACGCACGAGAGACTTTTTCGTATATATAATTAAAATGAATATTTTTCTCCGAGAAAACGCGGAGTGGTCTCCCATCGGGGAATAATGCAACTCATATTCCGACTGGCAAATGAAAAAAAGCAATCCGACATATCGACGACTTTCGCCAAATGAGTTCTTTCATATCAGTATCAATGATTAAATTTAAAAAAAAAATACGAGATGACATATCATGGAGAAAACTTTTTGAATAACAATTTTGTGCAATCAATTTTACAATTGCGAACGATTTAGGGATATAAATTTATTCTCATTAAACAGTTGACTAATTCTTAAGTGACACGAGAACAAAATTTCATTTTCGAAATTATACTTGTTAAAAATTTGAAGATACATAGGGAATATCTCACCGATGACGACGAATAACGAGTCTACTAAGCGACGAATTGAATAACGCAATATTTGAAGAAATTATCATATCGAAAGACGCACAAAGCGCAAAAGACGTATTTAATAGCCGACCATATCGAAGCAAACAATTGACACTGTAAGATCGGACCAAGTAACTTTTCTCGTTCTCCTTCGAAACTCGAGTAGTAGAAGCAGACGTTTACCGAAACAATCATATAAATGCATATCCAACTGAGAAAAGGATTTTCTCAAGAGAAAAATATTTCGAATTTACAACGCTAAACTGCCGAGGAGTAGTTAGGTAGAATCGTCAAAGTAAATTGAAAATTCTATAACTGCCCCGCGCAAATTCAATCGAAAAACTCGTCGAAATTGTTTCTTATTCTCGAAGATAATAAGATACAAAGTATATTGATGTCCATTGACGCGTTTTTACTTTTGTCTACCACAAATGTGTACTGTATAATCATTAACGAATCGCATATCTGTCGATCCTTCAATGAAACAGAATATATGGTCGAAAAAATTATTTTACTTTCTTCGGAACAAAAAAAAAGAATATATACATATATACAATGCGTCAAGTTTTTTTACTTTAATATTAATATTATGTGCGTATAAATATACTGTTATACTGCTAAAAGAAATACTGCGTCGACACTAACGCTATCGTATCATATTAAAAACAGAGTAAATCTCTTGGATGAGCTACCGTGTCACTAAACCTGCGCGTTGTAAAGTAATTGTATATATAAAATATAAATTATATGCGATATCTTGAAAAAAAGCGACTCGTTCTTTATCTAAATCCTACCAGCACTTCCTCATCCTATCAATATCCTATATCGGTAAGTATACTGCACTGCAATAAAATAAAAATAAGGTCGTAAAAGGTTATATCGAATGAAATATAGAGAAAAAAATTGACTTTTATAGAAACGTCTTTATTCTTAAGAGCTACGAACAATATCACATTTAGCAAACTTCGCTCTCAGCCTCTCACCGCATTCACTGCTCTATATATATGTACAAAGGAATTTGCAAGCAAAAATTGCAAGTATTCTCTACAATAGCTCGCGGCGATATTATTAACCGTGCGCTTCGGCATCCAGGTACAAATTCATCGAAATCCGAAACAGCCGAACCGTTTAACAGGTTTACTCAACAACAATCGATACGTTCAACAACTTGCGCAACAATCGATCCATTTTGAATTTTTAGAAAAGAAAAAAGAAACAACGTTTTTTTCCGCTGGTACAAAGTGTACGCGCGAACGCGATTTTTTCAGAAAACGAAAAAAGGTGCGTCGCTCCCTCGCATTAACGATAAATTGTGTTATATGATAACAAGATCGACGCGTGGGTTGATTAGCTCGAAGACTTGGGCATCTCCTTGGCCATGTCGTCGAGCCTCTGGCGGAAGTCTCGTCTAATCTCGTCGATCGGCTTGACGAGGAAGATCGGCACGTGATCGTCCCGCCTCTGAAACGAAAATTTTATTATTAATCGAACGTTTGTAATCGTATGATAAAAGAACTTATTTTCCTTTCTAATACAAGAGCTTTAATCTACTACTTTATCGACTAAGCGAACGTTACCCGAGTCTATTTAGTATAAATAGTTTATAATGGCACACAGCCAACAGCGTATAACAAATTCCCGACACACAAAAAACAACTATCGCTTTAGCGTGTTACAGACGTTACGTCCTCTAAAAAAGACATGGAACGTATAATCATTCTATATTAAAAATCAGAAATTGAAAATTGAGTTATTGTCCGGAATTCTCGAGCTTATCGAATCTAAATTTTACGCTCATTTGTCACTAAAAATTGTTATTAAAAACTGCTGCGAGTCTAATCGAAACTTAATTTCATAGTGTAAAATAAAGAGGTTTTGGACTGGCTCTTCCCCCACCATCGAAACTCTTCGTGTCTCTGAGCAGCGAAGATAGGGGGCGCATGGGCCCTTTTCTATTTCCCTGAATCGCTATCTGCGAGCTCAGTGCATATAAAGCGGTTTATCACTTATGCCAAAACAGCCTTTTGTTGAGCCTGCCTATTCGGCCGTTTATACTATAGCTGCGTGAGATTTAACCTTTTTTAAATTATATTTTCACAAATTAGATAGTTTTTGATGCTATAACAATTATAGACGGTAACAACCATTAAGATTATGATAAGTATATGATATGAATTGATAATATAAATTCCTATATGAGGAATACGCCTTCAACCAAGAGCTTCAATGGATTCGCTAACAATTTCAATTAAATGCAGTGATCCAATCCGTACTCGAAAGTTTTAACCACAAATTTGTTGCCGTTCAATAAAGTCTTATATTATTACTAATTGCCAAAAATTATTGAAAGATTATTCATTTCAAAATTGTTCAAATACATCACACTATATTACCTACATTCACGCAAATCGCGTCTAATCAAAGACTCTAGTATTAAATTTATTTAAAAATAAATAAATAAATTCAAACAAACCTGGAAGAGACACTCGCCCTCGAAGTCAACGAGCTTCTGCTTGCGCGCTCGTAGCAACAGTCCGACGAGCTTGTCGTTGATGTGCACATAAATGTTGAAGAGGTCACCAAAGCTGATGCCGAGGATTTCCGGCTGATCACGGCATGGTGTGCCGTTCTGATAAATCACGTCGCAGAGCTCGAGGATCTCCTTGAGGATGTGGGCGGAAGCCTTGCGACCCCGGATGTCCGAAAGCGAGCCAGCGGCCGGTCTGCAAACAATTTGGAGAGGAGAGTTAGTTCAACCGACTAATTGAGTGCTTTCGAGTGTGCCAAAGTGGAATTTCGAGTTTTAAATCGCTTTGGATTTCAATCTTGTGTTAAATAGCTCGTTTAAAATGATTTAAAGTAGACAAAGTTTGTTTCACGCTTAAGATCGAGCCAATTAACGTTGCAACCTGATTAAAAATATTCTTAATGATTCTTACCGTCCATACTCCTCCTTGGAGAATGTAGGTTTCGGGAGGTTCAGTCCCGAGGTGAACGGATTCTTGCTCTGACTGGTTATGTGCTTATTGGCATGTTGATCGAACATGGCCACCTTGTCACCCAGCGATTCCTGCAACAACAGAAAAAGCGTTAACTATACAAAAGTAGAGTCGTCAAGCAAGAGATTCACGCAAATTTACTTTTCACCCTTCGCGAAAACCCTGAAGATCCGGCGACCGCAAGCTCAAATCGATGCTAAATGAAAGTGTCAAGTTCGACTCGAGCTTGCGACGAGTAAGCCAACAACGACTTTTAAGAGACAGAGAGAGCAAACGACAGGTTGAGAGCCGAGCGACAACTGCGAGCAGTAAGAAGATCGCGAAAGCCACGCGACATCAGCAGGGCTTCTAAGCTTCTCGCGCAAGACGTCGTCGGCGCGCTTGGAATAATTAGCGCACGCGACGCACGAGTGATGCGACACGCATCGCGATGACGGAATAACTGACGTAGGGTAAGTTATTTTTTTTTTCGGTTTGGTTGCGTTGGGAAAAGTTTTTGTAATGTTTTGTAGAGTTTGTTTACGCGTCTTGCCTGATCTGTCTGCTACTACTGATGTGACTGTATCAACAGGTTCTGAACATTGACCTTTATTATATTTTTTATTGTGCTTTAATTCTGTTGAAAAGTTGTAAGAAATATACATTGAAAGTTTACTGTGAGATATGAGTGATATGCTCGTTATCGATCGATATGACGTTTATCGCGTGGATAGTTGTGTGGGTAGGGTGAACAGTCATAGTTTCATTAATAAAAATAGAAGACTCAATCGAACAATGTGCAACAGACGAAGGTCATTGAAATTTCGTACGAAATATAGACAACAGATGCAATGAAAACTAAGATTAGAATATCATAGCAAGCCCGTCAGTTAAAGCTAGAGTTTTTTTTACATAGAATAGAATAGAATAAAATAGAATAGTGTTTTATTTTCACAGTTGAGGAAAAAAAAAGATATACATATATACATAAACGCGCACAAACCTTCGACCTCTTCTAAAAAGCTTTTCGGCTTACAATTATGCTAAGGACTTTTAAAAGAATACTTGAAACTCGCGTAAATGTTACAATGCCTTCTATCGCATTCTTCACTGAATTTTGTGCTCAGCAACAATTTTTGTTATTTTTCTCATATTACACGACATCAATTCGCAGCTGCCTGCCAAAACGCATTATCCGCTCCTTTATGAAAGACAAAGGATTATATAACGAGATCCCTCAATAAATAATACTCGCAATAAAACAAAGGAACGACTTGTATACTCCCCTAAAGCATTAACCGTTTACATAATTATTCTTTCACAACATCGCGTCTAATGCACCCCAGCGCTGGTTACTAATCTTTTCTCTTACGAAATCACGCAACTCATCGGCTCATTTACCGCGGTACTAAGCTCTTACCCCCTCTCACACGATATTAAAGCTCACGACACATGTATAGCCGGTGTTTTCTGCGCATATAACGATGATGAATCGACGCGAGTCAACGCGCAGAATTGGACGAACACCAGGCGAGCTTTCGACCGTGGCCCTGGCCATAAAAGCTAAATTTATGGCAAAGTGTCAAACGCTGTGGCATTCATTCAACTCACACGTGATCGGGAGAGAGAGGCGAGAAATGCTTCCGCGATGAGAGGAGACGATTTTTCCTAAGAGGTATAAGCGCGCGGAGACAAAGGAAGTGAGCGAGTTTTCGAAATAGCGCGGGCTTTTTCGCGCGAGCTTTTTGGCGCGAGATTTGTTTGTTTTGGTTGGGTTGAGAGTCTGGCGGTTTTTTTGTTTTTTGAGAGCTTTTGTGGTTTGGAATGCGGTTACGCAAAAGTTTCGCTAATGAAACTTTTTTTTGAGATAAGATAATGGCTTTTGAAGAGTGGACAGTAGTAGAGGTTGGGTGGAGATGAAATTTCTTTTATTTATTGCGTTCTTAGATAGATGAGACGCGCAGCAGTCGTCGATACTTTGAAGTAGCCGAATATTTTTTCGGAATGCTGACGCGTGCCAATTTATTCAAAAAATGTACGAGTATTAATTTTAATACTCGTACATTTTTACATTTTGCTATTTAGCTACGGCGTTTGCGATTTAAGGAAGTTGGCGGGCTTTAAAATGTTGGTACGACGTTAGAAAACTGCTTGTTTGAAATATTTGAATTAAAGTTGTTGAAAATTATTGTCAGTATGAGTTTGTCGTTTGTTATTCCATATCATTATAATACTTAATATTCTAGACTATTAAACATATTCTTATTTCAAGTACGACAAAAGCATGTAATATAATATTTTCACTATCCCTTTAGTTAAAATTTTATTCATGAAAATAGTTCTAAGAGTCACGACATTCAATTAGGAATTTCATATCAATCGTCATTTACCAGCTATTAAGATCGTAAAGGAATTATCACCCATCATTCAATTCCAATTAATAAAAATCCAACTAATCCCCTATATCTCAATCACCAATACTCACAAGCATGAGGGACGACATGTTTCCTCTTGAAGTTGCACCGACACAAACACTGACTCTACGAAGAATCAACCAACAATCGTACGGAAGTACTAAAACGTCAAAAGCCTCGACAACAGTTTCTCAACAACTTCCGACTCGTAAACTTTCCTCCTAGACACTTGCGTATCTATATATGCTCGTGTATCTATATATTCGTACTACCGCTTTGGCGCACGTCTCGCGAATAAACGACTCCTGGAGCTGGTGCGCGTCTTTTTATACGGGCCGAGCTTTGAAAAAGCTCTCTCGTCCCCTTCCGCGGCGGACTTTTCTCGCTTTGCGTCTTTTCGAGCCAATACACGCTCTCGCGTGCCAAACCGGAGGAGGCGCGCGCTCGACGCGTCGCCGTTCGCAAGCTCGCGAAGCTTCAGCAGATGAATACCTTCGTCGTGGTGAGAGTGGAGTCATTCATCTTGGCTGCGAGGTGCCTATGACCGAGACGTGAATCACTTTTTGGTTGTAGGGCTGACGCTCGGGAGTTTCTTGGGATTTCGAGTAAGTTTTTGAGAAAACTTTGAGTCGGTTTCCGGAATTCGAGCTTTCTGGGAATGCGTTTTTGAATGATTTTGAATCTATTACTAAAGTTTTCGTTTAGAGCGTAACTCATTCAATATACGGTAAGCATCGAATACAAATTTTTTGTAGGATTAAATTGTGATTTGCAAACACGTGTGAGATTAAAACTCTCGTCTGACATAACAGACAGGATGGAAAATAAACGTTAACGAAATTTTTCAAGATCAAATACAAATTAATGCGATTTGAACTTTCTTCTATTACACCTGTTGTAAAAAGAAGACTAGTGAACAATCGGTCTATACGTTCCTCACACGTTCTTTGTGCAAGTTTTCAATTATCTTGAGAATATTTTTTTTCAGCAGTATTTTGGAAAATGATTGACAGTTTATGATAAAGAAAATATTGAACATGAAATGCGCTATTTTTTTACAAATATATTATCCCAGCACCACTATATAACGGACTATACAATATTCTAAACGTGTTTTTAATGAATTTTCAAGTTCAACTGAATTTTAAGTATGAACCACAAGGTCATACGATTGTGAAACGAAATGCTAATGTACACATCCTCTATATATTTCATATACTCATACATACGAACAGTCAACTACCTGTTTATCTTTTCTTTTCAAAATTTGCACAAAAAAGCTCGCATTAAAAAACATCCTAAATTCCATCTACTAATCAATAAATAAAAACAACGCCCTCAAACCCCTTGAATAAAAAGCAAATCCCCCATCAACAAAGAACGCCGGCTAAAAGCTCTCAAAAGGTCATAAAATAAAGCCGACGAATCGTCGAACCGCGCCGTCTTGCGGGGCATCCGGCGTCGCGACGGCATTCGCATTCCTCGGCTAATTTTGTGCGTTATAATCTGACAGTCGGCGCGAGCCACGCGCGCAGTGGGAATCCGTTAAATATAGACCGAAGCGAGAGAAGAGCAGCTTTGCTCGCTCAGCCATACACTATAATTATATATACTCGCTCGTGGGAATACTGTGCGGCGACATTGTGCGAGAGCGTCAAACTTCTCTGTCTTCTGCGAAAATAGTTTACGAGTGAGAGAGAGCCGAGGAATCTTTTACGACTAGAGATTCGGGAGGTGGAAAGGCACTTAGATCCGCAGCTGTGATTCTGCATCTCATCCGGGACAAAGAGCTTTTCCGGGTGTATTATATGTATTATAGTGTTCTCTTATATACTGGGCAAGGGAAGGTGACAGTGAGTCAAGCTTGACTGTAATTTGTTTTGCGAGAGATATTGTTTTTGATTTGTTGCTGTTTACGAGGGCGTTTGAGAGCGAGGATAATGTTTTTCCTCGGTGATTTTTGAATGTTTGAAGGAGATGGACTTGAAGATGAATATATTTTATACACGATTTATCAAGAAGAATAGGTTCTTGCTAAATAATCAAATGACATTTACTTAAAAACTTTGATATACCGTCACATTCCGTCTGTCACTATATCCGAGTAGAAAGTATTTCGTAAAATTGGAGTAGTTTTCACTTTTGCATTAGCTCTACGAGCTTGAACTTGACCGAGACAGCTTGCGAAGCAATTAAAAGCGGAGTGAAAACGAAAGAATTCTCCGAAATTTCAAAACCGAAACAGAATTAACCGCCGAAATTTATTTTTAACTCATTTCGGAAATCATCCATCACTCCTGATAATTAAAGTCTCGCATTCTTCGGTCCTCTGATGCTATTTTAAAATTTTAATGATCCTTACATAATAAGAAAAAGCGATAAAATAAAGCATCTCAAGAAACAAAATCTCCCGCTTCCTTAAAAGCGCGAAAAGCCAAACAATCAATAAAAACCTTCAACTATGACCGCGACAAATGTAAACGTCAGCCAAACATCGCGAAACAAGCGAAACAAACCGTCGAGCAACTGCATCCAATTCTCTTGCAGTGCGATGTTTCCCGAATCGCCAGTAAAAAAAGCTCTAGAGCACATACATCCCGCGATCATGAATGAAAAGCTCGACGAGCAGCGCATCGAGAAAAGTCGAGCACGATCCGGTTTCGAAAGCGGCAGATCTTGGCAAGGAAAACCGCCGATTTCGGGAAAGCTTGCGGCTCACACGCGACGGTCACGTGACATGCCCTGTGAAATTCTCTTGAGCGATACACGATCAAGCGCGAAGATTTGCGAGCTTTGCGAACGCAAAAGCCGTTTGATTTACGCGCGATGCAGGCGCGACGATCGATAATAAGTTTTGCCCTCGCGCGTCATCGGGAAAACGATCAAGATATCCTCGGCTCAAAATGCGTCGCTATTATACACGTGGAGCCAAAGATGACACTTTTCGCGAGAGCTTGCGTTTTCGAATGGCGCGAATTTTAAATATTAGTTGGTTGAATGTTTTTTTTACGTAAATAAGCGTTATTTAACAGTTTACAAAAGAGGGAAAATTTATTGCTTGTAGAAAGGAAAGGATGTTTTTACTGTCCGAAAGCTTTATCGCGTGTTTTGACGATACTTCACTGAGAGAACGAAGTAACACACAAAGAGGATATTTCCATCCCTTAAAGCTACGAATCGGGACCAAGTCGCCTATAAATAGATATACGATATGATAAATTTTCCCTACACCGCAATAAGTAAACAAACAAAAATCCCGCGCATCATATACTCACTCTCAGGCCAATAGACAAATCCACGGCGACATTAATAGAGCGAATATAGGGAAAACCCGCGAAAAACAGTAGAGACATCCAAAATAACCCGGTCGAGCCCGAAAATATCTGCAAATCTCTGTTTTTGTTTTCCCCGCTGCAAAAATGCATGCGGCAATCGTCATCGCGTCTTAAAAAACACATAAGCGCATATGCGCCAATAGGAATAAGCCGTTAATTTTGCCGAAATTCTCTGACGCACAGAGAGAGTCGTGCGCGCTTACTCATCATTTCCCGGCGCATATCCGCGACAATTTTCACGACTCGGATATATGCGCGAGGTGTCTCCATAAAAGGCTCGCGATTCGAAAATCCCGGTCCGGAAACGCCGGACGAAATTAGACCTGTTTTCGTTTAGTCAGTGGGTGGATCTCAGCAGAATGAATGGACGAGAGCGCGTCATCGTGCGTAAATCTTAGAATCGACGCGTAAATTAGTGACTGAGCTTGCGCGAGGTTGTACGTACATGTGTTGTTTTCGTATATAACTGGTGTAAGAAACAGAGCGATGCGAACGTTTGCTGAGGT